>CAUYRH010182912.1:0-17102 GCA_963574655.1 Perodicticus potto
CAGGTGCCTGTAGTCCCAGCTACTTGGGAGGCGGAGGCAGGAGACTCGCTTGAGCCCAGGAATTGGAGGTTGCTGTGAGCTGTGATGCCACAGCACTCTATCCAGGGTGACAGCTTGAGGCTCTGTCTCCAAAAAAAAAAAGAGAAAGAATCCAGTGTTTCATGGTGGCAAAATGACTCAGGGAGATCTGTCTGCCTACTTGGTCACAACATAAAACCCCCATGTGAAAATTTTAAGAGAAAGCAGAACCTTTCCTCCTCCAAGCAGGTCCTTCTTCAGCAAAGTGGCCTTGGCTTTGGGGGTCGGGAGAAGAAGTCATGGAACACGTGGCAAGTAAAGGGAAACTTGGGGCCACCACAGAAGTTCCTCCACGCATTAAGCTGGAAACCACCCCCAAGTCTTCTCACCCTGGGGACTGTGAGGAAGGGGCTTCAGCACTGCGGGGAGCAGAAGGCAGAGCAGACACCCAGAGACTGGGATGGACCCGCAGCCCGGCTTGAGCACCTGCAAGTGGTTACTGGTCTTTCCCCTGCCTCGAAGAACTCCCATACGATGCTCCCAAGGACGAGGTCGGCCGCTGCAGGAGACCAGGGAGCTACGATAGAAGAAGCGGGCTCACAGGCCGCCAAACCCACCACCCGCCCGCCTCGTGAGGTCGCCGTTTCCGAGACCCTGAGATGTCATCCACCGCCCCGCCCTCCCGGACCCAGCCAAGCCCCTTCCGGAGATGTGAGGCCGGCTTCCCGGTAGGGGGTTCCCAGCCGACTGGGGACACAATACCTCGCCAGCGCCTGCTATTGTGCCCGCAGGACTCGCCCCGGGATCAGAGGTAGGAGATGGGGGACGCCGGACAGGTGTCCGCGGAGGAGGGTGCTCGGCGGGAGCCGGGTGGCTATCGCCCTACCTTTTCCAGGTCCCGCCCTTCCTTGAGCCGCGCGGGCGGCACCGAGGCGAGCCCGCCCCCCACGTCACCGCGAGGACAGCAGGCGGAGCCCTCGGCGGAAGCGCGAGGCCAGGGAAAGGCCAGAGCTGAGCGGCGGCGGCGGCTCCGGACAGCTCGGGACGAACAGGTAGTGTCTGCGGGTCCTCAGCATGATCTGGGGGCGAAGGGGACTCTGGTCAGGACGCGGCTAAGCTGGCAGCAGCGCGTCTCCAGGGAAGCGGCGCTGTCCCCACTGGGCGCGCACAGCTGCAGGGCCGAGATGCCCAGGCTCGAGGGAGGGACGCCGCTCAGCCGGAGAGAACCCTGCGGTGCGAGGCAAGGGCGAGGGGTCGCTTAGCGGGAGGGGCCGAGGTAGGGCGTTGTGGTGGATGCCCGGATCCACATGGCTGCGGGCGGAGTCGGTCCTGACACCCGCCCCGCCCCGCCCCAGGATGGGCAGCAGCTCGCTGTCCGAAGACTACCGCCTGTGCCTGGAACGCGAGCTGCGGCGCGGCCGCGCGGGCGTGTGCGGGGACCCCTCGCTGCGCGCCGTGCTCTGGCAGATCCTGGTGGAGGACTTCGACCTGCACGGGGCGCTGCAGGACGACGCGCTGGCGCTGCTCACTGACGGGCTGTGGGGCCGCGCCGACCTGGCGCCCGCGCTGCGCGGCCTGGCCCGCGCCTTCGAGCTGCTGGAGCTGGCTGCCGTGCACCTGTACCTGCTGCCCTGGAGGAAGGAGTTCACCACCATCAAGGTAGGGCTCCAGGCCAAGGGGGAGCGCGCCCCTCGTCTGGGCCCGCGGAGATGGGGCCTTGGTTGCTTTCCCTGCCAGGCTGCGAGGGGGGGGCTGGCTGCCTCCAGGAGAGTGGGTTTCAGGTGTCCTGAGGGTCCACTAGGCCTCGCAGGGCTCAGAGCTCTCGGGTTTGGGGTATGTCAGGTCAGCTCCCAGCCGAGGGCCTGGGGCACTCCAGGGCTAAGAACGGGGAGCGGGCGGAGGGCAGACGTAGATGCCCCTGCCTGGGGCCACCCTGCTCTTTGTCATCTCCAAAGTGGCCTCGTGGCTCTAATTGCTATGGAAATCCGATTACCGGCGCACAAGAGGGACTTGAGGTCAGCCTAATTCCTCCGGGAATTGGACTGATCCCATTTGCAGAGGACATTGAGGCCGTGCCCTGTGAAGTGGGCAGGGGCTGGGCACAGACCTAGTTCACGGGTTCAGAGGTTGGGTCCAGGGTTGGCCTGGCCCATAGGTTAGCTGCTGGCCGGCAGGAGTGGGGGTAGGGCCCCCGGGAGCGCTGAGCATTATAATTCCAAGAGTGGGAAGGTGCTGGCGTCACTGCACACGTGGGCGAGGTACTCCTCCGCCGGTTGCCATGACAGCGGCAGCCCCCCTTCACCCCCGGGAGGGGAACAGGAGCCGTTGCTCTACAGCGACACCTTTTAGCCCAAGAGTCTAAGACACTGATTGATCCATTGGATCTGGAGGGGAAAGGAACCGCCAACACCAGAGGGCCGAAAACTGGACAGACAGGCTTGCCCTTGGGGCACTCACGGGCTGGAGGGAGGGGAGTCAGAGGATGAGCCTGGGCCTGGGCCTGGCTCCGGTTCTGCCCCTTCCCGAGTGGGTGGCTTTAAGTTACTGCACCTCCCTTGACCCATGAGCCTCTGAGAACGGCACACACACGAGTGGTCTTGCTCAGAGCCAAAGGAAGGAACGCAAGGTCCTGAGCACAATGCTTACTTGGGTAGTGCCCTTCAGTTTGAAAGGTCACTGTTGTTAAGTGCTGGGATCCTAGAAATAAGAATTTTAGAGGTGGGAGAGCACACATCACGGTGGTAATAATTCTTTTACTTCACCTAACTCCGCAGACTAGAAGCACTTTTCCTTAGGTTAGTTACAGAGCTCTCAGCCTAGTCACACAGTAGGACCTCTAGCAAGCTTTTAAACACCATCCCCTATACAGGGAGTGAGTGGCAAAGCCTCTGTCCCCACTAGGGAGAAACCTCTAGGACTCAAACAGAAAAACCAAAGCTGAGAACAGTGTACTTAAGAGGTTACCTGTTAAGGGAGCAAAGAACCTGCACTTTGTCACTTGTGCTTGCCTACCCTACACCCAGGCTAGTACATATGAGAGCATTAATTCTCAATGGAAGGGTTTATTTTGTCCCAGTTTATCAGCTGAATTTTTTAAACTAAAGATTAAAAAAAAAATTTTTTTTTTTTGGAGACAGCCGCTCACTCTTGTCACCCTGGGTAGTAGAATGCCATGGCTTCACAGCTCACAACAACCTAAAACTCTTGGGCTCAAGTGATCCTCTTGCCTCAACCTTCCAAGTAGATGGAACAACAGATGCCCACCACAACGCCCAGCTATTTTTTCTATTTTTTTTTCCGTAGAGACAAGAGTCTCATTTTGTCACCCTCTGTAGAGTACTGTGGTGTCACACAGCTCACAGCAACCTCCAACTCCTGGGCTTAGGCGATTCTCTTGCCTCAGCCTCCCAAGTGGCTAGGACTACAGGCGCCCGCCACAACGCCCAGCTATTTTTCTGTTTTTTTATTTTGGCTGAGGCCGGGTTTAAACCCGCCACCTTCGGTACATGGGGCCAATGCCCTACTCAATTGAGCCACAGGCGCTGCCCTAGTTTTTCTACTTTTAGTAGAGACAGGGTCCACTTTTGCTAAGGCTGGTCAAAGATTAAAAATTCTGATACCCAGGCCTGCCCCAGGCTAGCCAGGTTGGTCTCTGGGACTGAGCCTGCATCTGTGCTGGGCTTGGTGGCTGACCAGGCCCCTCCTTCCCTTGCAGACCTTCTCTGGGGGCTATGTGCATGTGCTTAAGGGCGTGCTCTCTGAGGACCTCCTCATCAAGAGCTTCCAGAAGATGGGTTATGTGCGCAGGGACAGCCACTGTCTCATGGTGACCGCCCCACCCCCAGCCTGCCAACTGGTGCAGGTGGCCCTGGGTTGCTTCGCCCTCAGGCTGGAGTGTGAGATCCTGGGAGAGGTGCTGTCCCAGCTGGGCACCAGTATGCTGCCAGCTGAGGAACTGCTGCAGGCGCGCCGGGCCAATGGGGATGTGGCCTCCTGTGTGGCCTGGCTGCAGCAGCGACTGGCTCAGGATACAGAGCCACCGCCCCTGCCCCCCAGAGGCACCCCTGCTACTTACAGGGCACCACTGGACTTGTACCGGGACCTGCAGGAAGACGAGGGCTCAGAGGAGGCCAGCCTGTATGGGGAGCCATCCCCGGGCCCAGACTCACCCCCAGGGGAGCTAGCCTACAGGCCCCCACTCTGGGAACAGAGTGCCAAACTGTGGGGCTCTGGGGGCCAGGCCTGGGAGCCCCCAGCTGAGGAGCTTTCTCAGGCCAGCAGCCCACCCTATGGGGCCTCGGAGGAAGAGTTGGAGCCCGAGCCCTCAGCCTTCTCCTTCCTTTCTCTGCGCCGTGAGCTGAGTCGGCCTGGAGACCTGGCCATTCCTGAAGCCCCCAGGAGCCCTGGGGGTGCTAGCCCCAGGCATATGCGGGCAGAGGCATCACCCTTTGGGCCTGCCCCTGAGCCCCCAGGCTACCAGGCACATAGTTGCCTGCTCCCTGGCACCCTACCCACCCTCTGCTGTGACACCTGCCACCAGCTGCATGCAGCCCATTGCGCAGCCCTGCCCACCTGCCGCCCCAGTCACTCACTGCGTGTTCTGCTTGGTGAGACCCGACGGCGCCTGTGGCTACAGCGTGCACAGATGGACACTTTGCTCTACGACAACTCTGGGGCCAGGCCCTAGGCCCAGCAGGGCCCCAAGTCAGGGGCCTTAGTTCCCATGGTGCTTCTCTTTGTGGGGCTCAGGCCAATGACTACCCTGCCACAGGGGAGTCCTGGGCACAGCAGGAGAAGAGTCCAGGCCCCACTTGTGGGACAGGTTGCCTTGCTTTACACATGAAGTACCTGCCGCCGGGACCAAGCCTAGACCACAGCAGTAGCCTTCCCACAGGCTCCTGTCCTCAGTATCCATGCCCACAGCCAGCCTACGTGTCCAAGTCATAGTGATCAAACCTGTCCCTAAGAAGGACCCCTGACCCGAGGCCCTCTGGCTGGCCTGCACTCCTGCTCTGTGAGGTCTGTGGCTCAGAACATGCAGCCTCCCTCCACATGTCCAGGACATTCTCCAAACAGGACCCTGAGTTCCTGGGGCCAGTCGGGGGCTCTGCCTGGCGCACAGCAGACCTGGCTGTGGTATCCCTGGCCTTCCCCTCGGTGTCACAGGCCTGCCACAATGCCTCAGCCACAGCCTGCAGGGCCAGGGGAGCAGAGGAAGCTGGGTCCACAGACTGAATGTGATGTGACCTCAAACCAGACATGGAGGTACCTAAGATCTGCAGGTGGACAAGGGTTCTCACCAACATCGCCCCAGCTTCCCAGGTGCAGGCTCCTGGGCTCAAGGGAGGCCTGGAGGTGAACCTGCTAGAGGGGTCTGCCCTGCCCACCTCTGGCTGGTGCTCTCACCTGCTGTTCTGGGCTCCCCCTCCCTGGTTACCAGGACGTCACATCCCCCTCTGGACCCTGACACTCAGAGGATGCTATCAATGTTGAAAGAATCAGACCCCAAAATACATAAAATGATGGAGAAAGCATGCTGTTGGGAAAGTACATATCTAATAAGATCCCCATCTCCTGCTCTGCACCAGAGCCGACCACACACTCTTCTGGGAAAAGTATAACTCAGCCCTAACCCAGCTCTCCTTCTGGGGGCTCAGGGCATATGTCATGGCCCCCACCTCATCCTTGTCTCTCCTCCCCACTAGGGGTCCTGCCAGCCCCATCTGGGGTCACCACAGCCTACTCAACCCTGGGCAGAACACACCACCATTTCCAAGATGCCCAGTGAGTTGGACCTGAACTCAACAACTCCTCCAGAGAAGGGAGGGCCTTGCGTTCTACCAGACAAGACTGATCTGATGGGCGGACTCCATACGGCCATAGCAGAGGCCTTCTGGGTATAGAGGCTGGAAGCCCCCACCCCATGTCCACACCCTGGCTGCCTCTGGGGGCAGTGGGTGCAGTGCAGAAGGAACAGCAGGGTAGAGTTGGCTCAGCCTGCAGGACCCTTTCTGTCCACTGCTGACACAGCTATCTGGGTGAGGGGACACAGGTGTGTGCTGGGCTCACAGTCAGGGCTTGCAGCGCTTGGTCTGGCCTTCAGACGAGGCTGGGGCGGCCCGCTTGTTGCGATGGTGAGGGAAGGTGGGCATGAGCTCCGGCTCACAGGCTGCAGGGAAGACAGTGGCTCAGTGTAGGTAGGGAGAGAACCCAGGTCTGAACCCAGCTTTGCACCTGGTCCAGCCTGTACCGTGCTGCTCCTGCCTTCATTCACCCCATGGGGACACACCTGGCTGCACACAGGTCTGCTCAGGGCCCACATCCCACCCAGACAAGATCGACCACCAGCCAGTCCCCACAGCGAGCTGGAGGGGGTTGGGACACTCACGGAGGGGCTTTTCCTTGAAGTATGAGCTCTCTAGGCAATCCCCGGCTGTGGCCCTAGAGGAGTTAGCCAATAGTAGGGTGCTTGGCCTTGGTCAGTCTGTTTCCCTCACATCCCGCCTCCCAGGCAGCTATGGTTCAAATTCCCCAAAGGATGCTGGGTGGCACACAGGGGGACCTCAGAGTGGGCTCCATGGGTGGGTAGACAGGAGCCCTGTGGACAAGGTGCTTGGCAGGCACATGTGTGGAAAATGGCAGCAGCCTATGTTGTGAGAAACCACCTGTGACAGATTTGGGCATAAGGAGTCCCTCCGCCTCTGCATGGAGGTCAGGGTCCCTGGCCCACAGAAGAGCGAGAAAGGGTGTCGCACCTTTTCCTGGGGTCGTACATGAAGAGGAGATTCACCAGGCGCAGCCCAGCCTCTGAGAGCCATGGGAACTTGTGCTTGAGGTTGTTGTAAGGCTGTTTCCGCAGGCTGTACTGGCCAACCAGTGGCAGCTTAGAGAAGCCCTACAGGGAGGAGGGGCTGAGCCATGTAGGCAGGGTGTGGGGAGGGGCCACAGGGCTTCCCAGGACACCCACCGGCCAGATGTTCTCACTGGGTGTCCCCAACAGCTGCACAATTAGGTCGATCTGGTGAATCTCAGAGGTGCCGGGAAGAAGGGGCTTGTGGGCCAGCAGCTCGGCCAGGATGCAGCCCACGGCCCTGCAGAGAACAGCGGGCCTTACTGTGGCCACAGGCCCACAGGGGTGAGAGAGCACTGTGAAGGCAGGCCCACCTCCTGCAGACGTCCTCCTGCTAAAGGCCCCTTCTCACACTCCTCTTGGGGCCCGGCCCCCCTGGCAGCTGCTCACCACATGTCAATGCTGGTGGTCTGGGTGGTAGTCCCCAGCAGCAGTTCCGGAGCTCGGTACCTGTGAACGACACTCACCTTGTACCACTAGCTGCTCTGCTCTAGGCCAGGCCTCCATAAGAGATGGCCTCCTGACAGCCCATGGTGGGTGGAAAGCTGGATTGGTAACCCCACCCCACACTCCTGTTCTCACCCTACAAACGGAGGCGACATGCCTGCTCACAGCTGCCTGTGGGGGAGCCACCATGGTTGGCAGCATCTTGCCTGTTACAAGAACCATAGATTCCCCCGCCACCATCATCAGCCCATTTTCAGATGGGGATCACATGGAGATCCTGACCTGGGTCTGACCAATTTCAGCGTCTTGCCTTTCACCACTACCCTGCTCTGTTTGTCAAGAACGTACAGAAGTATGAGCAGACAGCTGCACGAGCTGCCCATCCTTGATCTGTGAAGCAGCCTAGCTTCCCAAGAGGGCTCCACAGCTATCTGGACAAGGCAGCTTCCTGATGCCACAATCCCGGCTGGCATCCCCTCCCCCAGGATAGCTATGCCGGGGAAGCTGTCCTAGACCTCATCTTTACAAGCGATCGCAGGCTGCACAGCTGCAACACCCTCAGGGCCTGTCTGCAGCTTCAGCCTGCCATTCCCAACCCGTGCCCCAAGGGCCCCCGTTTCTGAGGACTCACCAGAGGGTGACAACCTTGGGGGTCATTGGTTTTACTGGGACACCATAGGCCCGGGCCAGGCCAAAATCCGCTGCAGCAGAAAAGGGAAAATGAGGGCTATCGCCCTGTGAGGGCCACTTCCTCACCACCTAGGGCCATGGAGACTAGTCAGGCCCTGACCTCCAGGCACCTATGAAGACCAGCACCTCTGGCCCTCAGCAAGGTGAAGGTCACAGAAGACCACTCCATGGTGGGAGGCCAGCAGGCGACACCTACCTGTCTTCACACAGCCTTTGTCAGTCATGAGCAAGTTGGAGACTTTCAGGTCCCTGTGACAGAAAGAGAATATTGATTGGTGGCTCCCAGGCAGCCAGCTCCACAGGGTAATTGGACTGCTATCATGTAGCGCTTTCCTGCACATTTTCTCACGTTTGCCCCCTTTTTTTCAGAGTCTATGTCGCCCTCCATAGAGTGCTGTGGTGTCACAGCTCACAGCCACCTGAAATTCTTGGGCTTAAGCAATTCTTTTGCCTTAGCCTCCCAAGTAGCTGGGACTACAGGTGCCCACCACAAAACCAGCTATTTTTTCTGTTGTTGCAGTTGTCGTTGTTTAGCTGACCTGGGCCGGGTTCAAACCCACCAGCCTTGGTGTATGTGGCCAGAGCCCTAACCACTGAGCTATAGGTGCCGAGCCACATTTGGCCCCTTTAAAAGGGAGAGCAGAGGGCCAGGCACAGTGGTTCATATCTGTAATCCCAGCACTCTGGGAGGCCGAAGCAGGTGGATTGCCTGAGCTCAGGAGTTCAAGACCAAACTGAGTAAGAGTAAGACTCCATATCTCCTAAAAATAAAAAAACAAACTGGGCCTGGTGGCAGGTACCTATAGTCCCAGCTACTCAGGAGGTTGAAGCAGGAAGAAGATCAATTGAGGTCCAGAGTTTGAGGCTGCTGTAAGTCATGATGATGCCACAGCACTCTACCAAGAGCAACAGAGTGAGACTCTATCTCAAAAAAATAAGTAAAAAGTAAAAGGAAGGGCAGGCAGCGGGGCAAGGCAGCTTATAGCTGGGGACACCAGAGCTCCCCACAGCTCTCTGAAGCAAGAGCAGAAGCAGGTCTCACTTCCAGTTCTGCCTGGCTCCCCACCCAGATATTGCACCAGCTGCCCAGATTAGGGAAGCCATTACCTGCAGCATTCTGCTGTCTGTTGTGAGTCATGGCACTCCAAGGAAGCTCTGGTCTCCACAGCATTACCCCCATCTCCAAGCTAGGTGCACTCACACCCAGCGACCACCCGGGCCTGAGGGCTTCTCAAACTCCTTTGGTCTAGATCCTTCCTGGGGAGCACTGCACTTCTATTCCTCTCCCGGACAGCACTTGGAATGGCATGCTGGCAACAGAGGCCAGGGACAACCCTCCCAGCATCACGCTGCCACCCACCTGTGGATGATGAAGTTCCTGTGCAGGTACTGAAGGCCGCGGAGCACCTGTAGCACGATGCACTTGACCTATGCACAGGGCCAGAGGCGCCAATCAGGCAATGCCTTCAGGAGCCCAGCTGGGCCTGCAATGCCCACAGTGGTCCCAGGACCAGAGGTCAGCACACAGCCCACAGCCACACAGCCAGAAGAACCCACAGCTGGAAAGGTGTTGCTAACCCTCCTCTCCTCCGTCCCCCCTCCTGCCCCGTACGGTGACCAATCTAATGTCCACAGCTGGGAGAGTTCCTAACGCTCCCCTCTCTATAAAGCTGAGACGTGGCAGCGGCTGTGTTTGGTACAACTTGTGCACCATAAAAGCCTACAAAGCTTCCACCCCATGGCCCCCAGCCACAAACCTGGGCCTCTGAGAAAGGTGTTGGCATATTTTCCAGGAGGCTGGCCAGGTCTTGCTCACAGTAACCCATCACCAGGAAGATGCTGAAGGAAAGGGGAAGATGCATGCTACCTTCTGTCTTCCTGTAAGTAGGGAAAGGGGCTCCCCTGCTGTAGAAGGGGGACCACCCAAGCCATGGGGACAGTTCAGGGGCTCAGCTGGGGCCTGGTACAAAGACCAGGAGGCTGCACACCTCTCCAAGTGGTTCCCCACAACCACTTCCTTCAGTTCCACGATGTTCGGATGATGAAGACGAAGAAGCAGCGTGATCTCCCGCAGACTACTGATGGGGATGCCTGGGGGAAGACAGCCTCAGTGAGCCCCTGTCCCGCTTGAGGGGACACCTAGGGGGAGACAGCCTCAGGGAGCCCCCACCCCACAGAGGGGATACCTATAGCCAGGGATGGCCTCAGCCAACCCCCACCCTCGAGGGCTTCATAAACACCTGATACGAGGTGCTGCAGCTGTCCCCACTTAGAATCTCTGTGATCTGAACAAGCACTTTTAACTTTCCATCAAATACAAATTAGCACCTCACTGCGCTAACTTCTGTGTCATAAGCAGGTACTGGGAGGTAACCAGAGGCAGGTGGCTCGGTGTGGAGGGATGCAGAGAATGCAGAGCCCCTCCAAGCAGATGGGGAGAACCACACAGGGTTCAGGGAGCTGAGGCTTAAGAGTGTGGGACTGGGGGTGATGGCTGACATGCCAGAACTCTGCAGAGGCTAGACAACAGAGCATCCCAGCTATGGTGCACACAGCACTGAGCACTATGCAGATGCCTCTGGAGGTTTCAGTCCTGGGGAAGCCACAGAAAACTCACACCTTCCTGCCCCAGTATGGTGGTCCTGCCACTCCTCCCTGCTCACCATCCTTCTCCTTGTCCATCCGAACCTTCTTCAGCGCCACAATTTCATCTGTCTGGGTGTCCCGGGCCCGATCTGGAAACACATCCATGATGGTTCTAACAGTCTGGCCAGAGCACACATAATGCACAATGTCTTCTCTGACAACCCAGTGCCAGTGACACTTGGTCCTCATTCTGTGCAAGTACCACCCCATCCCAAAACACAGAACCCTGGTGGATTTCTCATGTGGAATGGTTGGGGGGGTGCTAGAACCTGGCCTCCAGCTGCTCAGATATCCTTACAACGCAGAACACTGTCTTGTCCTGTAACTACGTTTTAACATCAAAGTACTGTTACTGCAAAACAAAAAAATAGCCGGGCATTGTGGCAGGCGCCTGTAGTCCCAGCTACTTCGGAGGCTGAGGCAAGAGAATCACCCAAGCCCAGGAATTGGAGGTTGCTGTGAGTTGTGTGACGCCACAGCACTCTACCAAGGGTGATAAAGTGAGACTCTGTCTCTACCAAAAACAAACAAACAAAAAAAAAAAAACCCCTTATTTTGAGCTCGGCACCCGTAGCTCAGTGAGTAGAGCACCGGCCACATATAATGAGGCTGGCATGTTCAAACCTGGCAAGGGACTGCTAAACAACAGTGACAACTGTAACAAAAAAATAGCCGGGCGTTGTGGTGGGCGCCTATAGTCACAGCTACTTGGGAAGCTGAGGAAAGAGAATCACTTAAGCCAAAGAGTTGGAGGTTGCTGTCAGCTGTGATGCCACAGCACTCTACTGAGGATGACACAGTGAGACTCTCTCAAAAAACAAACAAACAAAAAAAACCCTTATTTAGGGCGGCGCCTGTGACTCAGTGAGAAGGGTGCCGGCCCCATATACCCAAGGTGGTGGGTTCAAACCCAGCTTCGGCTGAACTATAAAACAGAAAAACAGCTGGGCGTTGTGGCGGGTGCCTGTAGTCCCAGCTACTGGGGAGGCTGAGGCAAGAGAATAGCCTAAGCCCAGGAGCTGGAGGTTGCTTTGAGCTGTGTGACGCCACAGCACTCTACCAAGGGTGATAAAGTGAACCTGTCTCTACAGAAAAACAAAAAAAAAAAACCAAAACCCTTATTTAGTGTAAAAATGGTCCATAAAACACTGTGCTATTTTGTGCAGGTTCCAGAATAACTAATGCCAATCTGCAGCTACCACATCTCCAACTGCTTTTGGAAGTTCTACATTTCATTTTCACTAATAATTATCTTCACTCTGTGGCTCTACGTTTGGATTACTGACATTGTAATCTGATGCTTATATTTATCCAGAAATGGTATAGTTTGTGGTAATTACACCAAGAATAAAGTTCTGGAACAAGTTTCTGTGCTGGCTGGAGCTTAGGGCATGAGCCCCTTTGAGCCCCAACACAGGTACTGCTTTGCCACCCCTGTCCTGCATGAGTCAGAACCATGAGTGGCAGCTACACACCCCGCCTTGGCTACTCACACACGATGCCATAGGTGCCCTCCCCGATGCGGTTCAGCTTCTCAAACTCCTTCACGCTCCGGCACTGCCCTAGCTGGGAGAGAACAGTGCTGCAGTGTAGACATCTGGAGGTGAATGGAACAACTAAGGGTAGAGACGTCACACGCGCTTTGGACCAAAGAGCCTGCTCATGTCTTGCTCACCAACAGAAAAGCAAGCAAACACAGGCTTTTCCTTTTTTTTTTTTTGTTTCTTCTTTAAGAGCACTCAAGTGCAGTAGTGAGAAGACAGAAAAGAGTTCAACAAGGAGTTCAGTCTAACTTACTGTACAACTGGTGAGATAACTCTTTACCTTTGGACCAGCCCACTTGGGCTTTTCTGATGAGAAAAAAAGGGGATGATACTGGGGCCTGTGTTTTGAATATCCTGGGCGTCCTGGGCGGCGCCTGTGGCTCAAGGAGTAGGGCATCAGCCCTATGTACCGGAGGTGGCTAGTTCAAACCTGGCCCTACCAAAAAAAAAAAAAAAAAAGTATCCTAACCACTTACTTTCCCATGGCCCAAATGTCCGCTGTCCAGTAACAGTAGCCACTAGCCATCTATGGAAACATTCTATGGCAAAGATTTCCGTCCACAACATCCACAAAGCAGCATTTCCTTTGAGTTATGAAAAACTACCCAGTGACATTTGGCCTTGGGATATGAGAAGGGCGATGAAATGGAACAGGTTGCCCACCCACTTCTCTTTGGCTCTTGAGGCAATGTGGATGAGGTGAAGCAGCAAGACACACAGAACCAGAATGCCCGGCCCACATTATGGAAGGAACTGCCTCTTTCTGGAGTGTGGAAGAAGAGAAAAATCATCAAGCTCTATCTTAACTGAATCACTGTATTTTGGGATCTCTCCTGTCCTAGTAGAAAGCCTGTACTTAAATACACTTATTAATGTGGTGCACTTCTAGGTGACCTGAATGAGTCACCCTTTGCATCTAAAAAGTACACCCAGGCCAAGAGTGGTGGCTCATGTAATCCTGTAATCCTAACACTTTGGGAGCCTGAGGTGGGAGGATTGTTTGAGGACAGGAGTTTGAAACCCCATCTCTACAAAAAATAGAAAACTTAGTGAGGCGTGGTGGCACATACTTGTACTCCAGCTACTCAGGAGGCAGAGGCAGGAGAATCACTTGAGCTCAGGACTTTGAGACCAGCCTGTGCAAGAGCAAGACCCCTTCTCTACTAAAAAAAAACTAGCTGGGCATTGTGGTGGGTGCCTGCAGTCCCAGTTACTTGGGAGGCTGAGGCAAGAAGATCACTTGAGCTCAGGAGTTTTGAGATTGCAGCAAGCTATGATGATTTCTAGCCTAGGTGACAGCAAAACCCAGGTTAAAAAAAAAAAAAATACAAAGTACATGCATCAAGGTTCAAATTGTAGCAGCTTCTACTAGCCCTGCCCTTGGTCTTGTCCATTTTTTTTTTTTTGAGACAGAGTATCACTTTGTTGCCCTTGGTAGAGTGCTGTGGGTTATAGCTCACAGCAACCTCAGACTCCTGGGCTCAAGCGATCCCCTTGCCTCAGCCTCCCGGGTAGATGGGGCTAGAAACACCCGCCACAATGCCTGGGCTGAACTTAGAGATGGGTTCTCCCTCTTGTTCAGGCTGCTCTCAACTCCTGAGCTCAAGCAATCCACTTGACTCAGCCTTCCAGAGTGCTAGGATTACAGGCATGAACCACCTCGCCTGGTCTGGTCTCATTACTTCTTTTTTTTTTGGAGACACAGTCTCAAGCCCTCACCCTCAGGGCCATGGTGTCATAGCTCACAGCAATCTCCAACTGGGGCTCAACTCAAGTGATCCTCTTGCCTCAGTTTTTGTATTTTTAGAGGAAACAGGGTCTCACTTTTGTTCAGGATGGTCTCGAACTAGTGAGCTCAAGCAATCCACCTACCTTGGCCTCCCAGGGTGCTAGAATAATAGGTGTTGAGCCACCACGCCTGGACCTGGTGTTGTTACTTCTTGACATATAGGGAACCAAATCAGAATAACCTGGCTGGTGCACTTTCATGATACTGCTTTAACCTCCCTCTCCCATCTTAATTCCCCTTCTCACACTCCCTCTCTCCTTGCTCCTCCTGTTCACCCTTTCACTGCTCTGTGATTCTGCTGCTCCCTGAGCCTGTCATGCTGCCCCATCTCTTTACTGGATGCCTAAATCCTATCCACACTTCCTGGTCTCAAATAAATGCCATCCATTCTATAAAACAATTCCTTTTTCTAAAATCCCTGACACTTTATGCCTTGAGGCATCTACCACTGTGCACTTTGCATTGTCCTTGGCTGGGTATTCCCAACTCACTGCTTTGGCCTCAGGGTCCTGCACAATACTCTGAGTGTAGCAAGCACCTGCTGCACATCTGAAAGATGCACAACGGCCAGCAGAGGACCTTAGTGCGGCTTCCATCACTCGTTCTGCCACAATCTATTAACGAGTCTTACTAGACAAGTGACTCAGCCTATCAGTAAGTACTCACAACACAATCCAGTCGCCAGAATTCAAACCTCCGTCCCTCCACCACCTAGCTTTTTGCCTCGGTAAAACTCACTGAACGCCCCGAAGATTCACCTTCTTCACCTCTACGAAAAGGAGTAATAGCACCTCGGCAGAGGTCTTAGTGACAGACAGAGTCCCCGCCCTGAGGCTGCTGGGTCACAGCCGGAGCCGTGCCTAGTCCGGTCTAAGCCCGGAGGGAGACTCCAAGCCGCCAACTCTTCTGACAGGTAAATTCTCCTCCAATCCCCGGCCTGGGCGCAAAGGTCAAAAGCGCTGGAAGTGAACCCTAAACCTGCTCTTTCCTGGGAGGCGGGCTTCTTAAAAGCCGGATCACGCCCCGCCGGGAGGGGACCTGGGACCACTCCGGCGGCTTCTGCCCCAGCCGCGGAGAACTCTGGGACTGTCGTTCCCGCATGCCGGAAACCTCGGCGCCGCAGCGCGACACTGGTCGGAGGGTGCCTCGGTTCGGCCCTGCCGCTGGCGAGGGGCCGGAATTGCCCCGAGTGACACCTGGTCGCACCCTGTGTTCCGGAGGCACTGCGAAGAAGCCTTCCTTGCGGATGCACTTCAGACGGATCTGCTCCGGGTCCGCCTCTGGTTCCGCCATTCCGCACTCCGCTTCGCCCCACCCGTTTCTCTCGAGCTCTGGGGCAGACGGTCCCTCGGCGCAGGCGCGCAACCTACTTCCGGAAGTGTCTCTCAGCAACGGTTGCCAAGGGAACGTCTCCCCGACCCGCCTGAGGGGCTCAGCTGCCCGGATCCGCTCCGACTACCGCGGTTCCCGCCTTATTTTATCCTTAAGACGGGTTACACGACCCGGCGGGACCGTCGTTAAAAAGGCCGGAGTGGGAGGACACTGGGACCAACCAGGTGAGGGTCAGCCCTCGGTGTGCGGCCGTCGGTCGGTCCCCCCGGCATCGGAGAGGCGTCTGTGCTCGGGACCCGCCCCGGGAGGCTGGCCGTGCGGGGACGGTCCCTGCAACCCCGAGTCTCCTCCCGGCCCCGCGCCGCCCGGGGAGGTGCAGGAAGAGATGCCCTCGGCAGGTGTCGCCGGCCGCCCCGGGGTCCAGCTCGCTGTGGGACCCGAGCCGAGCTGGCGGGCTAACCTGCGGCCGAATCCAGATTTTACAGGATTCGCTCTGTGAAGTTTGGACTCCGTCGAGAGGCTGCAGGGCCACGCGTGCTTCACCTTTTATTTATTGAGTGACGGAGTGTTGCGCTATCACCTGGGCTGGAACGCAGTGGTGTCAGCACAGCTCAGGCAGCCGGCAACTCCCGGGCTCAAGCGATCATCTTGCCTCGGCCTCCAGAGTAGCTGGCGGTAACATGCCTCGCTTTTTTTTTTTTTTTTTTTTTTAATTTGTTGTGGACGTTAGGTTTTGCTGTGTTGCCCAGGGTGGTTTTGAACCCCTCACCTCAAGCAATCCTGCCTTGGCCTCTCAAACAGCTAGGATTACAGTTATGAGCCATTGGGGAGTTTTTTTTTTTTTTTGAGATTAAAGCCTCAAGCTGTCACCCTGGATAGAGTGCTGAGGCATCACAGCTCACAGCAACCTCCAACTCCTGGGCTCAAGCGAGTCTCCTGCCTCCATCTCCCAAGTAGCTGGGATTGCCACAACACCCGGCTATTTTTTTTTTTTTTTTTGAGACAGAGCCTTAAGCTGTTACCCTAGATAGAGTACTGTGGCATCACAGCTCACAGCAAACTCCAATTCCTGGGCTCAAGCGAGTCTCTTGCCTCCGCCTCCCAAGTAGCTGGGACTATAGGCGCCTGCCACGACGCCCAGCCATTTTTTTGGTTGCAGCCGTCATTGTTGTTTGGTGTGCCTGGGCTGGATTCGAACCCACCAGCTCAGGTGTATGTGGCTGGCGCCTTAGCCCGTTGAGCCGCAGGCGCCGAGCCCCGGCTATTTTTTGGTTGCAGCCATCATTGTTGTTTGACAGCCTGGGCTGGATTCAAACCCCCCCAGCTCAGGTGTATGTGGCTGGCGCCTTAGCAGCTTGAGCCACAGGTGCTGAGCCATTGGGGAGATATTTAAATTACAACTGTCAATTACAGCAGATTGTTAATAATTCCAATACTTTAAGTTCTTCCTGGAGCCAGCTGCACACGTGAGCTGTGCTCCTGATGGCAGCTGCGGAGCAGAAGCCAGTCTCTGGCAGTGGCCTCTGTAGTGGTCATGTTGTACCTGTACCTCAGAGATACCTAGTCCCCAGTCTCTAGCCAGGGACAGAGCCTTGTGTAGGAGGGGATGCGCTGTCATTCAGAGTTAAGGAGAGGGTACACTTCTAGTTCTGTGCCATTCTCACCCTTGTCTTCACAGGTTGGGGAGAGCTGCCTGCCTCTGGAGCCAGCTAGGACAGCAAAGAGGCAAATGGTGCACTGGCCACTGTCAGAGAGCAACTCGGGAGGCCCTGAGGGGTAGCACTCA
>CAUYRH010182918.1:0-76052 GCA_963574655.1 Perodicticus potto
CAATTTTTAAAAATGTTTAGGTAATCTTTTCCACCTTCCCAAAATCCTAATTCTTGTAGATTCATTAGTGTTGAACCAATGCTTTCTCATGTCTCAATTCTTTGTATATGCATTCTTTTCAGATGTATTAAACAAACAAAAAACCCTTCTAAAAAATAATAATAATAAAATAAAGTAAAATTTCATTGAGGGGAATGATTAAGAAAAAATATCTTAAAACGCTCTTTATAGGGTCTATTGGCACCCTAGGTCTTTGAGCCACAGGCGCCACCCTGTATTTGAATTTTTCAAAATAGGAAAATACGTAATGAAAAAGTACCATGTAACAAACAAATGGAATTAACTTACCTTGGACAATTTTTGAAAAGACCCAACTGTTCAATAAACATTGGCTAATTAATACCATATTATAAATAAATACTTAGTATAAAACAACTTTTTTCTCCCATTCTTCCTCCTTCTGCTCCCCCCTTCCCTTCTTCCTTTCTTTCTGACTGACTGAAAGACAAGCTTGCTCTGCTGCCTGGGCTGGAGCAGCAGAGTGTAGTGGTGTCATCACAGCACACTACAGCAATCCTTCCATCTCAACCCTCAAGTAGGCAGGACCACTGGGGAGTGCTACTGTACCCAGCTAGTTTCTTTAATTCTTTTGTAGAGATGAGGCCTCCCTGTATTAGGCTGGTTTCAAACTTCTTCTTTTTGTTTTTTTTTTTAATGGTTAAAATAGTAAATTTTATTTTTTTTAATTAAGTCATTGGTCATAGATCATGAATATATTTATGTCATTATGGGATTCAAAGTGTTGATTATTTGTACAAATTGGAGTGCTTACATCATACAAATCAACATAGCCACCAACTCATTTACCCAATTACTGTGTTAAGATATTTGTGTTCTACACCTGATAGATCCAACGTGTACTTGCAATACACTCCATAAGTCTGGTCCCCCTAGTAACCCTCCCTGTATCAAGTCACCCCCTTCCCTTCCCCTCTCCCGCCCCTTCTCTCCTTCATCCTAGGCTATAGTTGTGTTTCATTTTTCATATGAAAGTATGAGTGATTATAAATTGGTTTCACAGTAGTACTGAGTACACTGGATATTTTTTTTTCCATTCCTGTCTTGCTCAATTCTAAATCTGTCTTCATGTAGTGATTTGAGGTTCTCTGTATGTCCCACACGTGAGTCTGTGGTCATGACCGAGTGTTGCAAATACCCTCTCCCATGCCCTGGCTTGTTTTATTTACTTTTTTTTTTTTTGCAGTTTTTCGGCTGGGGCTGGGTTTGAACCTGTCACTTTCGGCATATGGGGCCGGCGCCCTACTCCTTTGAGCCACAAGAACCGCCAATATCCATGTTTTGGTGGGCAGAAGTTCGTAGTTTTAGTAAAGTTCACCATCAGTCTTTCCCACATATTTCATGCGCAGTGTGATGATCGCCTTGGATTGATTTTTGGGTGTGCTGTGGGCTAAGGTCGTTTCATTTTTTTTCTGAAGGATACTCCATGCCCTAGCGCTGTTTATTGAAATGACAGTCCTTCCTCTATTGTTTAAGTAGAAATTGGCCAACTTTTTCCTAAAGAGCTAATAGTAAATATTTTGGGAAATGCAGACCAGTGTTGCAAAATTGTGGACACTTGTGTGGGAATCTGCAGAGCCATCTAAAGTGTAAGAACCGCCCTTTCCTTGTAGGCCGTTAGGGAGCAGGTGGCTCACTGGACTTGGCTGCAGGCTGCAGTTTTATGTGGGCTGTAGTTTGCCAGCCTGGCTAGAGAGCACCACTTATAAAAAACCAAGAGTCTGCACCTTGGGCATGTGGCAGGTTCCTTAGATTGTAAACACTACATGTGGGAATTTTGTTGTCTGAAAGTTATACGTCTGCGAAGCTGATTTTGTGAAACATTCAGTAGCTTTTCCTGGGCTTAGCCTTCTATTCCATTTGTTACTGGATCATCTCTGCTCCCCAAACCACACCATTTTAATTTGTATAGTTCAGTGGTTCCCCAAAGGGGACAGTTTTATGCCCTCAGGGAACCTTGGCAGTGACAGGAGAGAGCTTTAGTTGCATATGGGGTGGGGGGGAGCCAGGAACGCTGCTGTGTGTCCCGCAGTGCACAGGACAGTCCCACCTGCAAAGTGCGGCTGCCCCAAATTCAGATAGGTCATTATGAAAGTTCTGAGATGCATAAAAATAAAGGAACGTAAAATCCATGCACATGGAGACAAATGAAACCCTCCCAGAACACTGAAAGCTGAGCAAGTTGAAATGTCCAAGAAGGCGTCAGAAAGGACACTGTCGACTGTTTGTCTAAAGTGAATAAAGGACCGTAACACAGTCAGAACTTCCATAGTGACCCACGTAGTACTGGGGTGGGGAAACCCTGCTGTAGTTTACAAGCACATCTCCGCGTCATGACGAGCATATGTTCCCATCTTCTTGTTCTAGGCTACCTTAGCCCTTTGCATTTCTATTTAGAAATTTAAAATCAGAAAGAAGCAAGCAAAACAAAATCTGCCCGGAGTTTATTGAGTTCGTGTTGATTCCATGGAAGCTTTGCCTGGAGTTAGTACCACCTTCTACGCTATGACTGTGGCATATACCTCCACTTCCAGAGGTCTTTAATTTTTCTCCGTAACATGTAAGGGTCTTGTACGTTTTTGTCAGGTTCATTCAGAGTCATATGGTCATTTTTAATGCTGTTGTAATTGGGATCTACTTCAGGCTTCATTTTCTAAGGACTTATTTCTGATATATGCAGTATAATTGTTTTATATCCTGCACTCTTGTTAATCTGTACACTCAGAATATAAGGCACTATTAATGTGACCTTTACAAATTCTGATTTCTTTTTCTTGCTGTACTGCGCTGGCTTGTACCCCCAGTGTGTAATGTCATATTTGTCATATTTCTGATCATAAGGGATGGTTATGCATATTGCAACAGTAAAGTGAATATTTGCCTTTATATAGATAAAGATACCCTTTTTATGAAATTAAGACCCCCTAATTTCCTAATTTGTTGACTATTTTGACCTGAATGGAATGAATGGAAGTTAAATTTTAATAATTGCTATTCAGATAATCATGATTTTTATCTTTTATTCTGTGTTAAGTGACATTGATCAGTGAACTTCTACATTCTTGGAACAAATCCAATTTGGCTGTGATTAATCATCCTACATAAACAATACTGGATTTCAAGGTGGTTGGTATTTTGCTTAGCATTTTTGCATCTATTTTTATGAGCAAAATTAGTCTATAATTACCCTCTCTCGTGTTATTTCAAGGTTCTTGATGTTTCTGAACGTGGATCCTGCTGGTTTTGGGCTTGGTTTTTGTCTGTATGGACAGGGTTGTGCTGGTTTGGGACACAGTTCAGGCCTTGGTTCGTCCCCGCTTTAGGTAAAGTCTTTGCTGGTTTGGGACACAGTTCATGCAGGTTTTGGGCACGAACACTGGCAAAGTTTAGAATATCACCACTTGGGGGGAGAGATTCCTCTTGTTTGATTCTATGGAGAAGATGGTAGCAGTTCAAAATATTCTGATTTCTTTTTTTTTTTTTTTTTGAGACAGAGACTCAAGCTGTCCCCCTGGGTAGAGTGCCATGGCCTTACGGCTCACAGCAACCTCCAACTTCTGGGCTTAAGTGATTCTCTTGCCTCAGCCTCCCAAGTAGCTGGTACTACAGGCACTCGCCCCAACGGCCAGCTATTTTTTTGGTTGTAGTTGCCATTGTTGTTTGGCGGGCCCGGGCTGGATTTGAACCTGCCAGCTCTGGTGTATATGGCTGGCACCTTAGCCACTTGAGCTACAGGTGCTGAGCCTCTGATTTCTATATGATTTATTTTCTACTCATGGGTAAGAAGGCTTTTATTTAATTCCAAATCTTTGGGGATTTTCCAGTTATTTTCTTTATTATTGACTTTTAGCTTAATTGCTCTGAGGTAAGAAAACAAACTAGTTTTGATTTTAGACCTTTGAAATGTTGAGACTTGCTTGGTTAATTTTTGTAAATGTTCTGCATACACTTAAAAACAACACATGTTCAGCAGTGGTTGGTTTCTGTGTTTTACAGACGCCCGAGTAAGGTCAGACCTATTAACGACGGTGTGGGTCTAGTCTTCTATGTCCTTACTGATATTTACTCCACTTATTCTATTATTTACTAAAAGATACCTGTTAAAATTTACCATTGATCACATGTATTTGGTTATTTTCCCTTTAACTTGTATCAACTTGGGCATAAACATTTTGAAGGCATATTGTTAAATGTACACAAATTTAGCATTCTTACATCTTCTCGGTGAGTTGAACTGTTCATTCTTATGAAGGATTCCTCATTGCATATGCAGTTTTTCCCTCAGAATCTATTTGTCCGACATTAGGAGAGCTCTGACCAGCTTCACTCTGATTGGTATTTGTTTTTTTTTTTTTTTTCCGATTGGTATTTGTATGCTAATTTTCCCCTATGATTACACTTTCAGCCTTCCCTTACATTTTTTAGATATCTTTTATAAACTATATATAGTTGGAGTTTTTCTTTACCCGATCCATCAATATGTTTTCTTTTAATTACAATAGTTAATATATTTTCATTTTGCTTATATATTTGCATATGTATGGTCTTACAGAAAGAAAAATATATGGCCCATCTATTCTGTTTACATTTCTCCTTTCTTGCATTTTTTTGCATCGAAAATTTTATTATTGTACTTTTCATCTGTCATCTTAAAACTTACATATTTTTGTGATGTTCAGTGATTTTTCAAAGACCTTAAACATGTCTCTTTGATTTATCAGAGTATAATATTGATTTGGCATTTCCATCGTCTTCCAGAACAATACAAGCAACCTACATCTCTTTGACTCCATTTATCTTTTCTCAAAGTTTGTGCAGTTCTTGTCATGAGTGAGCCAGCTACTCTACGGCCCATGAAACGTGCTATCATTCTTCATCCACATTTCTGCTTTCTTGTCCTTTTTGCAGCTCTTCATTCTGTCCCCCATTTCTACTTTCACTTCAACTTGTTTACTGTCTGAAGAAAACAACTTGGGACAGATTCTTTCAGCTTTTGTTTGTTTGAAAGTGTCTTTATTTTACTTTACTTCTCGAAGGATAGTTTTACTGGTAATAGAATTCTATTTTCCTTTAGCACTTTAAAAACATCATTCTATTGTCTGTGCCCTCCATAGTTCCCGTGGAGAAGTCAGTTGTACATCTAGTTGTTACTCCTTCAAACTGCAAGACTTTCTCGTCTATTGGTTTTCAAAATTCCCTCTGTCTTTGGGTTTCAGTTATTTTACCTGCAGCCCTCAAGCACTATTTTCTTCATGGTTACCCTGCTCAGAGTCCACAGGGCTCCTTGAATCTATGCCTAGATGCCTACTGCCAGTTTGGGGATATTTTCTGCCACTGTATTTTCAAACATTACTTCTCCTCCATTTTATTTTTTCTCTCATGTTCCAACTATACAAATTACACCTTTTTATTGCTTCTCTAACATCTCTGACCCTTTTTTCTGTGCTTCTTTCTGTAAATCTTGTTATGCTGTAGAGAGCATGAATACCTCTTTTGATATCCTTTCACTAATTCTTTCTTCAACTATGACTAATCTGCAAACATAGCTGTCCATCAAGTCCTTAATTTTTTTTTATATTCTAGGTCCAAATCACCCTATTAATTCTTTTTTTATATCTTCTAATTCTCTCTGGAAACTTATAATTAATTTGCTTAAACACAGTAAATGAATTATAAAATCTATGTTTGATAGCCCCATTACTTGAAGTCTCTGTGAATCTCTTCTTATTATCTGATTTGCTCCTCTTGCTTTTTATTTATATCATCTTGTCCCTCATCATGTGGCCAGTCATGAAGCAAGGTGCAGTAGACATTACATGTAAGAGAAGATGGGTATCACACAGGGCCTTGGATAATGTCTTACACAGGAGAAGATTTACATTTGCTTTTCTGGAAGGCAGCTAGGGCCACCACAACCTGGTATCACCTTAATCCATTTATAGAGAGTGACATTATTTGAAGGTTGGCATCAGTCCCTATAAGGGTCCACAATGAAGTGACCAAGTGTCCCACAGTGAGTTGGTCTTCTCAGACCCTCCCTCCCTGCCCACCTCCTCCCATCCCTGTACCACCTTGGTGAGGGTCCAGCAGCTGTGGTAAGCACTGGGCTATGCAGAGTTGGTACCAGGCCAATGCCAGCCACAAGAGCTACTAATTGCACCCTTGCCTCACCTAACCCCACAGGGTACTCTCAACATCCTCAGGCAGGATGTGGGTAGCAGGAATTGCCTCAAACACCCAGCCAGTGAGTTGGAGAGGACCCCTCTGCTGTGCAAGGCTCTGCTCTACCTACAGAGGCATCTTCGCTTCTTCCCTAAGCATCAGGGATGTGGTGGGGGTGAGATGAGCTGACATTATTCAGGGTGGGGGGGTGAACAGGTTCCTGGAAAGTCAGGAAAGGGAGCCATTGGCAATGAAAGTGGCCTGAACTATAACAGAGGAAGACTGGGTCTCATGGGCTGGAGAGACTCTGCCTATATGCTGTCTCTGACAGCCATGTCTCATGGATGCAGGGTTGTGGCCTCACTGTGGTCCTGTGGTTGGGCTCCCCAGGGAGCTCTGAGCTTGGAAGGTGAATTCAGTGTCCTTTGCTCCACTGGCTGGGCTCCCCTGGGCTCTGCCTGGATGTGGGTTGAGGCACAATCCTACTGGGGACTGCCTGATCGCAGTCACAGCTGCTGTCCCCACCTTCCACAGAGGATCAGGGGATTAACAGCCTCAGAAACAGCTTCATTAATATGCCTGACAAAAGGTGTCATTATATTTTCAATTAGTGCCTTTCATCTGAGGCCTTGGACAGGCTGGGAGCTCTCTGCTCTCTGTTCACTAGGAGCAAGGCCTCAGCACTGCACTCGGGAACTTAGGGACAGCCCCAAAGTCACAAGGTGAGCAGGGGGTGCAAGTCCCTGCCCCTCAGCAATGGGGCGCAGTTATCACAGGGAAGGGCCCACATGGGACAGGGTCCCAGGGCTGCTTCTGGCTGTCCCCAGAGCCTGCCTTGCTCACCAGCATATGGCTTGTAATAATGACTCAGGAAGGAGTGAAAAATGACATTGGCCCGTCTCAGAGTCTTCACTATCCACAGAGTGAGGCTCACAGACTGGGGGGGCACTGCCATTAGAGGCTTTTCTTCCTTTGCTCCCTCCCTCCCTCCCTCCTTCTCTTTCCCTTCTTCCCTCTGAATCAGCTCTACCCTGGCTTCCTCAGGTGGCCTCACTTCCAACCCTGTGGTCTGCGTCTTGCTTCTCAGGCTCGGGAGCGCCCTGGGGCAGGAGGGCCGCAGACTTGTCAGCACCCACATTGAGAGGCAAAAGTGGGGCTCTGTGTCCAGTGGTGGTGAAGAACATCAAGATGGTGGCACAGAGCCTTCGAGTGGGAGAGGGACCTGTCTGCAAAGCTGCTCTGACCAGTCTGGCGCAGGGAGGTGCTGACCCTTTGTGCCGGCAGAGGTCGTGCCCCCTTCAGGAGGAGGCAAAATATCAAACTTCAGGCACAGACCCGCTCCATCCACATGGGACACCTTACCTTGTGTGCAGAGTACGGGGACGAGGTCTGGGCCACCAATAGCCGCACGACGGCATCCCATCTCTCGGCAGTCTGGCGGTCCCATGCGGTCACCGTGAATGCCACCTGCTCGGAGGGGACCCGTAGCTCCCGGGTGGCAAAGACTGTCCCATCTGCTCCGACTTTAAAGTCCACACTGTTGGTCTCATATTGTGTTCCCTTGGTCCCCAAACAGCTGCTGAACTTGACTGCAAGAAGAAGAGGAAGGGACAGGCAGTTAGGACTGGTCCAGCCAGCACTGTGACCAGGAGGGCCACCATCCTGTGTCCCCAGGGAGTAGCAGCTTCTTGCCCTTTTGAGGAGGTGATGGGTCTTATCTCAAGCCCCCAGGGAATTAGCCAAACGACTTATAGAAAGAGAGAAGCAGAGAGCAACCTGTTCATCCATGTCCCCTAAAGCAGGGCTGCCCTCATGGCAAACACATCTCTCCCTTGTCGCTATTTTCTCTGAACTCAGCCAGGTTTCAGAGAAACCGGTGGGTATTCTCTGCCTAAAAAAATATTCCCTCGCTTCCCCATTCTTGCTGTACACATACCTTCTGCCTGTCAGCACAGACTTTAAAACCCTGAATGGATCTATTTTTTCCACCCGCAAGAAGACTAAGTTCAAGAAGGAACAAGACAGAGCTGGTATTTAGGGGCCAGCCCCAGGGCCGGTGGGTTCTGGCAGCAGAACCCAGTGGCCTAGATGCTTGTAAGCCCCTCAGGGTGAGGGGGGCACTGCCATGTGTTCTCTTGACTCACTGCTAACAGGAGTCCAAGGCAGTAAGTATCTACTGACCCTGCCGGGTCCCGTGTGTGGTTTCCACAACATTACTCCAGTGATGGCACCGCCAGCCCCTTCTAACGGCTCCAGTGCCACGGCCATTCTAAACTCTGCTGCAGAGAGAGACCTCTGCGAAGCCGCGCATTCATCGGGATTGCATTACTGCATTTTTCATACAAGTGCTTTTGCAACTGTCACCTAATGCCGTGGTAAATTACCAAGCACCAACAGCCAGTGTCACGTTGCACCGATAAAAGCGATGGATAAAGTTACTGCGTATTTATAAAAATGTGAGTCTCTAAGCAATTATGGTGGGAGGATTGGTTTCTTAAGCAATTTCTCTGTCACAGCTTACATGATTTAATTACTATTTATTCTAAAAACGAAGAAAAGCTACTCACTGTTACATCTGATAAAGTGTTTTTCCCTCGTGTTCACCTTTTATTGTTGCCTGCCTTGAAATAATAAATGCCGCTTCTGTTCCCCTGTCTCAAATACTTCACTTCAGACATCTTCCCAGTTATTGGCACCTCCCACCAGTGTGTTTAATACAAGAATGTTTCCAAATGCGATGACACCGGGCATTTCCATCCTGGTGGGAGGGAGCCTACAAGCGCGTGAACGCCGGAGCCCCACAGACCGGGTTCCTGCGACAGCCGCGGCGGGCGGGAGGGCAGCCGCCCCCTCCAAGGACAGAATAAATAATCACGTTTTTATTAAGTAATGGGAAGTTTCTAAACTATTTTCATAGTACTGTTTGTCCCAATGGTAAACAAATTAAAATCAGCAACAAATCAGTGGATCAATCACATCTGACAAGCGATTATTACTGACAAAAGATAAAAACGACAGTTTCATGATTGCTGAGTGATCAGCACAAAATGCATAAATCAGCTGTTTTGTTCTTTAAAAGCAAATGTCTAATAAACCTAATGGAGCCGGACAACAGCGAGAGGGTTTCTGTGTCTTGAGGATGAAATATAACGCCTGAGGTTTTTTTTTAGGAAAACAGGCACCCAGCTTCAGTGATGTCCTGGGCGTTGACGGTGCTTTATGAAGAGTGGACTGCTAACACCTGGGCTGCCAGAACAGGGTCAGTGGGAGCCACTGGTCACATGGACCAAGGACTTCGCAGGTGCCTCTGTGGGACAGCCGCTCGGTGAAACGAAAGCCAGGCCCTCAGAAGCCACTCCGCGGCTCAAGTCTGGAGAAACAGGCCCGGACACAGTGAGGGCTTCTCCACAGAGTCCTTCCCATCTATGGGTGGCACAGGCCACTCTCCCTTGTCCTCCTGTAGGTGGGCACCTGGTGGCTCAGCCCTGCTTGTGCCCTGATGTTCTGGATTCTCCAGACGGGGACCCTCACCTTTCCAGCCCCTGGGCATCAACCCCGCTGGCCAATGGTGATGGTGGCAGTAGGTGTAGCAGCCTCCGAGTTCCTGACTGACTCCCCAAGAAAGGGGGCGACCTGGCTCCCCAGAGCTGAGCATGGCGAGGCCTCCCTTCTAGGAATGCGGAAAGGGGCCACTGTCACCTCACACGGACTTACGTCCCATTCGGCTCGTCCTGACAAACATAGTGCTTCCACGTAAGCAAGAATGGAGACGGCCCCCAGCACTCAGAGTCCTGTGACACCAGCAGGCAGCTGCAGCCAGGCCCGGTGCATCCTGGAAAGCAGCCCCACACGGCCACAGCACTGAGAGGCCCTGTCCTCCCTGTCCCAGAGCCCAGCTGGGAGGAGGCGCCAAGGGCGGGACCTGGTGCTGCCCACAGAGCCATGTGGCTGTGACACACTGAAGCGAGGTGACCTCTGAGACCCTAAGCACACCAAGCCAGGCTGAGCACTAGCACAGCCCTCATGCCAGGGTCTGACAGTGCTGTCCAGCATCAGTCTATATCCAGATCGACCTGGGACAGGACCCTGGCAGTGGGATGAGGTCAGCTCTGCTCACCACCCTGCAGCTGGCCAACTCCCAGGGATGCCCCAGACACCCTGCTATCCATCTGTCCCCTTATGTCACCCATTTTTGTTGCCTTTGCTGGCTTTGTGCCTGGGGGTTCCCAGATTCCCATTTCCTGCCCATGTCCCCCAGGGCTGCTGACAGTGCCAGGGCCAGAGCTATGCTCCTGGTTTCCTGCCCGTCAGGGGCTGAGGATGGTGCCTGGCAGACGAGGGTGGAATGGGGCCCAGGGTTCCCCCCGTGCTGATGCCTCTCCAGGCAGCCTGGGGGTGTCTGCCCACTCAGGGTGGGGAGGGCCTCTGCTTCACTCTGTGCCAGCCCAGAACCGTCCCTTGACAGACCTCCTGTGCCCTCCCTCCCCACGGGACGGAGCCACCAAAGGAGACGCCGGCACGGCTCCCTGGGCCATGAATGTGAGTGGCTCAGTATCGACAAGCCAGGCTAATGGTTTCTTAACTTATGTGCTTTTGGCTTTCTAAGTTCTCTCTCAGTCTTTGGGAGAAAATTAAAATCCAGTGGGATCCAGTGGGATTCTTTAGAAAACTTTCCTATTGATATACCAGATAAAACCAACACAAGTCATGGAAAAGTTCCTCTTGGGATCTGAATGCTGATGGCACGTTTTGTCCTGACTCAGCACAGACCATCCTGGGCGTGTGCACTCCCTGGGTGCCTTGCGTGTGGCGGTGCCTCTGCCAGCCCTGGTTGCCCACCCTCTGATAGGAGCACGGAGCCAACAGGTGCAGAAACTGAGGCCTAGGATGTCTCATACTTTCTTAGAAGAAAGTGGAAGAGGTGACATCTGAGGCAGGACCTCACGACCCCTGCCCAGTGTGGGGGAGGGCTGGGCCCAGGCATGTGCCCATCTATGTGCCCTGCTGGAACTTTCTGCTGGGGTTGGGAGCATGAACCTGGGTGGTGCCTGCACGGATCATTGAGGCTACAGCTCTCAGCTGGACGTGGGCCCCTCCTCACCTTTGCCTCTGACACCAGAGCTCTGTGGGGGCAGTGGGGAGGCAGTGGCACTGTGGATAAAGGGCCCAAGAAATGTCATGTGGAAACGCAGGGACCCTAGGTCACAAGGTTGTGTAGACACCAGAGGGGACCTCCCTGGGGAGGAGGGGGCCCTGGCCTGGCCTTGGCCTGCATGGGAACTACTTGGGCCAGGCCAGTACCTACAGTGACACCTGAAGCACCAATTACTTCCTTTAGTTTTAAACAAACTGGACAAGAGGCAAAGAATCCCGAAAAAATTTAAATCTCATTGAACACACACAGTTGAAGCTTCCCTGGGAGGTGGCAGGGGTGGCCCTTGCAGCCAGCACTAGAGGTGGCACTGGGCAGTGGGCCTGGGGGGTGAGACTCCACACTACCTGCCCCCAGGACATGTACCCCACAGGGTGGGTGGGGGCACCTGCTGGCCTCACACCTGACCTGAGCCACAGGCATTGAAAACACCAGCTGACCCTCAGTGCCCTGGGCCCTGCCAGCACTGAGGAGAGGTGTGTGTGTGCTGGTGTGGGTGGGTGTGCAGCAGCCTGGTCCATGCTGTGAACCCCAGTCCACATTCTCCTCTGACACCAGCAGGGGTCCCGCCCCAGGGGCAGGGTCCTTTAAGACCTGTGGAATGGGCAGCTATTGCCTGAAGAAAAATAAAGTTAAAAGCAACGAGCGATGTGGGTGCCTGTAGCCACAGCTACTTTGGGAGGCTGAAGCAAGAGAATTGCTTAAGCCCAAGAGTTTGAGGTTGCTGTGAGCTGTGATGCCACTGCACTCCACTGCGAGCGATAAAGTGAGATTGTCTTTAAAAAAAAAAAAAGGTGACGAGAGATAGGACACGCAGAATAGAATTTTCAGAGGTGGGACACAGGGGGTCCAGAACTAGCTTGTGGGGTTCCAGTGAGTGACCCTGAGTGTTTGTTCCAACCAGGTTTTATTGAAGGCTGTTTTCTCATTTAACCGAGAGGGTAAGCTGAGGAAGGGAATAAAAATGTTAGCAGTTTCTCTGAGTAAGCATATTAGTTCTTACTCTATCTATAATCATTGACCTTAAGGGTCTGGGCAATCTTGAGAAATCCGGAACCTGAGCCTTGTGTGGGGGCAGCCCCCTGTCTGTGGTCGCACACGCAGATCACTTGGGGAGGTGAATCCCCTCTAGTTCTCTATGGAGTAGATGCCCTGGCATCAGTCTCCTCTGAAGAATCAGTGGAACAGAAGAATTTCCCCCGATCTTCCAGAGGCATCTTCCTCTGATAAGGGTATAAACCCTCCTGCCCATATTTCAGGGCTGGAGCTGTTCCCTTGATCTCGGCCCTGGCTGTAATGTAAATTCCCACAATGGGTATTTGCTTTGACTATTGCCAGGGAAGGGGTTAGCCTGGTCAATTTTCCTTCCCAGACCTTGAACGCGACTTTCTCTACAGCCATTCTCTTCTTCAGAGTGTTTACATACCTAGCAGGGGTGTTTTTAAGCTGTATACCTTACAGGCCGGCCTTCTAGAAAAGCAGGAACTGCTCAGATAAGTAATTTAGCTGCTGGTTTAAAAGTAAGCCAGCTAAACTGTTTTTATTCTGCCTTGCTCTGCTTATTTCTCTGTTTTTCCTTCTTCTGGGAGGGTTTTCCCTTGCCAAGAATGGGGACCCAAGTTCCCATTCTCTCTGCAGACACCCTGAGAGCAGGGGCTCCCTGAGCACCTGTCTTCACTTCTGTGAAGTGGGAATAGTGGCTAGAGGGCAGGAGGAATGAGTGGCCAGGTGCTGGAGTGATGCCAGCTGCCATCTTACCCACGCTCGCAGTGTGCACCCCTGCTGGCATCAGTGGTGAGGAGACAAGCCCCAGAGAGCAAGAGCCCTTGGACAAGGTCCCACAGATCAAGGTTGTCCATTCCATAGATGCTGATACCCCCAGCGCCTGAGGAGGTCACCTGGAGGGTGGTGACTGGGCAAAGAGGACATGGACAGCCCAACCCTCCAGGGGTCCTAACCAGTGGGGTGGGACAAGGAGCCCAGCGGGGTGCATGGCCAGGGAGCATCGCAGCTCTGACCCTGCAGGCATCCTGTCTCTGGCCCTCTGGGGGCCAATGCCCTGCTCCCCACCCTGTGGGGAGTGTCAGGCCCCTTGGTGCTCTGGCAGCCTCAGCCCCATGTCACTGTCCTCCCCTTGGGATGGGACAGAGTTGATTTTAAAGCCCTTCTCTCCTCCATCTGCCACCCTCCAAAGGCCACTCTCTGCTGCCCCTTCTGAGGAGTAACCACACCCAGAGGAAGGCTCAGTGCTTGGGGTCAGCACCCAGCTCGGTCCCAGGACCTGTTTGTGCAGCAGGATGAGCAGCGATACCGAGGAAACACCCTGGCTGGACCCTCGGGGAGGACCACACACCAGGAAGTTCCACAGCATCTGGACGCGACTCCCGGGCTGAGCATCCTCTGCTGGGACACGCCTGAGTGGGACTGTCAGGCCGGCTCCACCCACACAACGCCCGCTCCGACAGCCTGTCTGCGGTGTTGATGGGCCTCTTGTCCTGGGTGACCACGTGATGCTCCATCTCCCAGGACTCACCAGGGCGCCCGTAAGAAAGGAGCCCCTGCCCCGTGGGGAACATGCTCAGCTTGCTATGCTATGCGGCCGTACCCTCCCTCCCTCTCTTCCTTCCTCAGTGTAACCTTATGGCTACCACAGTGAGCAAAAACCAATTCCAGGGACCTCCATGTGGGGCTTGGTGTGGGGGTGGAGCAGGCACTCACCAGGTGATTGCGTCGGGACTCAGACGCACACTCCTGATGGAGCCTCCTGTAAGGAGAGCACAGGGCAGGTGGGCAGGTGGGGAGTGACAGCTTCCCTAGCAGGCTGGGACAGGGAGCACATGTGGGCAGGACACGTGGACAGCACCGACATCATGTGCAAAGGTCCTGGGGTAGAGCTGGTGAGGGCTCCAGGCCCTGTGACCTGGTGTGAGTGGAGCAGAGACAGCTGGGAGTGACATGAAGACAAAAAGCCTGCCAGGAGAAAGATCCTTAGCATGTTCAGGGGGAGGGCCGGGGAGAGGCTTCGTAGGGATGTCAGGGTCCCAGATCCTGTGTATGCTGGCAGTCTGCATCAGGAGGGAGGGCCACCCTGGGGACTGAGTGGCACCCTGAGCGGCAGCCACACCTGGACACCCCCATTGGTGGCCACACACAGGATCCTGGGAACAATCCACGGCTGTGGCTTTGTCGGCACAGACTCAGAGTGTGGCTGCAGAGCGGATCCCGTCTCTCACACAGAAGGTGGTGCCACCCCAATGACGCACATCCTGGGAAATGTCTGCTCAGGACAGAACAGTGCAACAGCCAGGAAAGGAAGGAGAAAAGGAAGGGGACAGGAGTGGGGGACACAGGAGAGGGTTGGTCAGGCAAACAATTTGATCCTTCCTCCAGCAAAGACCCATCAACAGTGGAGTTCATCCGGGAGGCCCCCGCTGGGCGCTGTTGCCTGTGGTCAGCGGCTGAGAAGGCGCCTCACGGGGCGGAGGAGTCCTGGGGGGGCTCTCGGGCTCAGCTGTGGTCTCTGTGGGGCAGGGTCTGCCTACCGGGGGAGCAAGAGACAGACTGGGTGGCCTGTGTGTGTGTCTGTGTGCACGTGTCGGAGGGACCCTCAGGCTCGGGGTGTCCCTCAGGGATGGAGTCTGTGTGCACGTGTCGGGGGGACACTCAGGCTCGGGGTGTCCCTCAGGGACGGAGAGATGCTCAGGACTAGACAGAGGCGATGGCTGCTCCACACTGTGACCCGACCGTGCCAAATGCCACCGAATCCCACACTTTAAAACCGTGAAATTTATGTTACATTAATTTAATTTTGCTTCAGTTGAAAAGAGCAGTTTCCAGGGGCTTTCTGGGTCTGTGACTCCTGCCTGTGGGATGACAGGGTGGAGGGTTCAGTGCCCAGAGCAGCTCTACCTCTGCCAAGCTCCTGCGCGCCCACCCCGCTGCCTCCCCACAGAGGCCTCCAGCCCCAGTGCCTCTGCCTGGCCTGTTCTCATTCCCCTCCTCCCAGGGGCCCATCTGAGTGAACTAGGACAGAAACCCCATGTAGGTGTCGAGGGGGAAGGACCCACAGCCAGCAGCCAGCCCAAAGGGCCAGTCAGTGACACACGGTACAAAGCACCCAAAAATCTAGGGTCCCAAGGGACTGGCGAGGGCTCCCTCAAGCTGGGGTGGGAGGTGAGCCTGGGAGGCTTCATGAGGCCACAGCATCAGCACTGGAGGGAGCGTGAGCAGCCCCTGGCTACTGCTGAGACAGACACAGCGACCGTCCCGTATCCCAGCGCTGGGTGTGTGCAGCGTGTGGAGAGCACCTGGGACCGGCACACACCAAGCGGCCGGGCAGGCGTGACAGAGAGAAGCTGCTCCACCCCTCACGTGAGTGGTAAGGAAACCACTCGCTGAAGGGAATTACATTTTAGGTGGCATTCATTTATTCGAGGAATTTCCCGAGCCTGACGGATCCCTGCAAAGCGCAGGGCCTGAGTCATCACAAACGCCACTGACCTCTGTCAGGGGCCCTGGGTGTGGGGGCCCTTCCTGACACTGGGCCAGCTCCAAGCTCAGTGTCCAGTCCAGCGGCGGGCTGCCCATGGGGAGTGGCCAAGCCAGGCCTCGGCTAGACAGCAGAGACCCACCGCTATCATTTTCCCAGGAAGACACAGACAACTGTCTTAAGGAAATTACGGCACAGCCTCCCCAGCCCCCCGTCTTGCAGCTGCTCAGCCGTGTCAGCGCAGCCCTGAGACCCACGGAGATACGCAGCCTCCTCATTAGGAGGCGTCTGGTTTAACCTTTGCCCTCATCACTTTTAATTGCTGCCCCATGAAAGGAGCCAGGAGACAACGTGAGCCTGAGCCAGGCTGAGAGAAGCACAGGCCTTCCGAGTCTGCGGCAGCCTGCCTGACATTTGTGGGGGCAGCGGGCGGCGGTTCCCCAGGCCGGCACACTGGAGAACTGTGCTGTGGCCGTGGGCACACCTTGTCACCACTTTTCTTGTTAGGTGAATTGGGAAAGATCAAATGAGCCAGAGGGGAGCTCGTAGCGGGTGGGCTGGGAATGGACACGGTTCTCAACCTGCAGAGGTGCTGCCTTCCTTCTCCCCTTTCCCCCCTCCTCCCTCCCCTCTTTTCCCTCTCTCTCTCCTTCCCTGTCTTCCCTCCTTCTTTCCCTTCCTCTTTCCTTCCCTCCATCATCCAACACACGCCCACAGTCCAGACACTGACCTGTGTCTGGGGAGTCAGGCCCAGAGCCCGCCCGCATGGTGGGGAGACCAAAGAACAAGCCAGAGCTTGAACAAAATCATGGGGTGAGGACAGAGGGCCTGTGGGGAGGATGAATTTGTCTCAAGGCCTCAATGACCGGGGGAACTTGGAATAGCACGTGCAAAGGCCCGGTGGCAGAAAGCCTATGGGAGGGGACGGGACGAGCAGGGATGGCTTGGTGGTGTGGGCGATGTCTCTGGTGCCCATTACCCAGAACCTTCTCTTCTTGGATCCCAAGGGAATTCACTTGAAACAAGTACGCACTGATGGTCAGTCCTGAGGGACAGTCCTCCCCCCACTCTCTTCCCACTGCCCCTCCCTGTTACCTGGAGCACCCTACTTCCAGGGGCTCACAAACAGGAGCAGTGGGTGTTGGGGTGGGACCTGGGCACCTCCCCTGCAGGTCGCTCAGTCCCTGCTGAAGGGGCTTCCACAGGGACTCCCGCCTGGGAGAAGCAACAAATGGGACCGGACTCCCCCAAACAGCAAAGCTTCTGGGCCTGGGCTCTCAAGATGGAAGTAGCAGGGGTTGAGGGCCCAGAGAAGGATCTGGGACAGGGACTTGGGGCTGTCTGACTCCCTGAGGCCAGTGAGCAGCAGCCCGAAACGTCCTTTGTCTTCACTCTGAGTTTCCTGGATGCCTGGCTCTGGGAGAGGTGGTGGCGGTGCTATAGCCCTGCCAGGAAAAGCCATGCCTGTGGACTGTCTAGGGCACCCTAAGAATTCCCAGCTGCCCCCTTGTGACTCTGGACAGCTAAGGCAGTCCCTGCCCGGCCTCTCTGGTACCTGCAGGCCACTCCTTAGGTCTGTACTCAGAATCTCCATGAGAGGTGGTGGAGCCTGGGGTAAGCAGGAGGGATGGACAGGGACTCTGAAGCTGGGGGCCCAAGTCCTGAGTCACCTCTACCACCCATCAATGCCCGAGGAGCGGGGCTGACCTTCAGTCCAGGAGCAAGGGACGCCCTAGTGACGGAGCCCGAGACATGGGGACCCTACGGCACCCAGAAGGAGACCTCAGTTCTCTCCGTTGGGAGCAGCAGGCTGGGAGGGTGTCCCTGTTCCCAGGCTCTGAGTAGCATGTGACAGGAGAGAGCTGCTGGCACAGGCTGTTCTCAACCCCTGGGGCCTGCAGTAAAGGCCCTCTGTCCCCAGCTCCTGGGGCCTGGGCTCAGGTAGCCTTGCTGCTCCAGGGAGGGATGGAGGGTGGGGACACTCAGTGAGGGTTCAGTCAGAGCTGCCCTGCCAGCAGCATCAGTGTGACCAGTGAGGGATGCAGGTGTGGGATTTGGGCCCTCTCACAAGGACGCCATGAGTGAAGGGTGAGGCGAGGAGGAACCTGTGCTGGTGCCAGAGGGAAGAGCATTCCCAGCACAGGGAACAGACTGTGCAAAAGCCCCGAGGCACGAGGCAGGCTTGTAGTGCCCGGGGATGGGATAAAGACGGGGGCTGGTGAGGGAGGAGGAGGCAGAGGGGCCTGGGGGTATGAGGGCCAGCACCTACTAGGCTGGAGGCCCCAGGAATATTTCTGGATCTTTCTGAGGCAAGGAGGCACCTCCATGGGCTTGCTGTCCAATTCTACAAAGACCATCCTGACTGAGGAGTGGCCTGCAGGTACCAGGGAGGCTGGGCAGGGGCTGCCTTAGCTGTCCAGGGTGAGGAGGGCAGGAAGAGCACTTGGGCAGCATCATGCACGTGGAAGGGGCTTCGAGAGACAGTCGGGGTGCCAAGGCTCCAAAGACACCCTTGAGGCTGCAGCCCTGGGGCAGGAGCTGAGTGGGGGCAGGGCCAGGGCCAAGTGGGGCAGTGGTCCCCAGAGGTGTACAGAGCATAGTCGTGTGGAACCCTGCCCCCCCCCCCCCCGCAGTGCACATCTCTGTGCACGTCCTTCTCCTGCACTCCAGGCATCAACCTCCACAGAGCACCAGACACCTGGTGGGGGCCGGGGTCCTCCAACACAATACTCCTTTGCTGCCCCCAAGGCTCCCCACGGCGCCTTCCCTGGAGCCCCCACAGTGAGGGCACCACCTTCCTCCCTGAGCCAGAGCCCAAGTGTTGGCCTGCACTCCCAAACCACACAAGCTGTCACTGACTGGCCACCACCGGGCTCAGCTGCCGTCTTCTCCATTCCCAGGGTCCCCTGCTCCTGCCTGGCTCTGCCCCCAGCACTAGTCTCTGCTTCATAAGGAGGTAAATCTGGTGTTTCTGGAAGGTTATTTGCTGCTGCCCTGCTTGCAGCCACCAGGGACTTGGTCCAGTGTCTCCACCGGTGGTTGCCCTGCCACCCTGGCTGGCCTCATCCTGGCTCCCACCGCAGGGCCTGTCTTCCTCACCAAGGCCCCTGCACCGTCCAGCTGGGCTTGGCGCCAGCAGGTGCATGAGAAAGGTTAGCAGGACAAGAACACAAAATCCTCTTCCTTCAGCTTCAAAAATAGGAATCTGATGAACTTTCAGGCCCCAAACAGACATGGAGGACCCCCACCTGCATAGCTCTCAGCAGAGGCCAGTCTGAGCAGGCCAAAAAACCGGGGCATGTGGTCCTGTCATGGTGGACAAGTGTCCTTCGCATTTGTGCAAATGACAGGACATACAGCCCAAATAGTGAGCCCCTGTGTGGCCTGGGCTTTGGTTAATGATGCTGTGTCAGTCCTAAGCCCCTCACTGCGTAACGCACGCCGTGAACACCGTGGAGATGGTACAGTGTCGGGGCCTCTGTGGAACTCTGTGCTTTCTGCCCAATTATTCCATAAACCTAACACTGCTCTAAAAAATAAAATCTAGTAAAAAAATGGATTTTCACTACCCATTAGCCGCACGTTCTGCAGAGAAACACTGTCTCAGAAACGTGAGAAATCCCACTTTAAAGCAGAACACCGAACCTCTCTCGTGTTGCCTCATTCACGGTGGGGACATAAAGCTGGCTTCTCCCTCTGGGTCGTTTCCCCATGCGCCTAGAGCCGCCCTCTAACACCCCTGCAACAACACTGCCTCTCCTGTCAGTAACAAGCCACAAGGACATTCTCTCTGTCCAAGAAAAATCAGTCAAAGTAGCAAAAAATATGTGACTTACATTTTCCTGTGTGTCCCCCCAACCCGGTATGGCGCTTATAAGCTCCATGTCTTTACTCAATATTTATGGCACCGTGTGAAAACCCGGGCTCTGCTGAGAGGAGACCCACTCCTCAAAGGTCTCAAAGGACGCAACTGAGCTGTCTGCGGCTCCCTGCTGGCGACAGAGCCTGCACCTCGAGGGTTCTGAGCCCAAGGGAGGGCCTTCTCCAGGCTCTTTGAAGGTGCAGGTGTGTTGGGTTTGGGCAAATCGAACCGAAGGGCGGAGATTCTGATGGGTGTTTACGCAGACGTTTTCTTCTGTAGTGGTGGCTCAGCTGTGAGTGTCCCACTGGCAAATACCACTGAGGCCCCACCAGAACAGAGCACGGTGGCTCTTAATTTGGGTGACATTGCCACAAAGTCCTGTCACCCACACCAATGCAAGAGTGGGCAGAGAACAGTGGCGGTAAACCCAGCCACAGATGCACCAGCGAGCCGGGAAAGGATGCCCCTGTCAGAACACGCCTTGGCCCGCGCCCGAGATAATAGGATTAACTAACTAATGGTAACACTATCCAAGGTGGCTGGAGGGGACGTCCTGCCCAGCAATGACTGGTGGTCTCTCTGCAGGGAGGAAGGCCATTTAGTCCCTCTCTCCAGGGCCAGAGACGTCCTTCTGGCCATGGCTGTCTGTGTGGTGCGGGGTTCAGGGAAACAGGGATCCCTGGAGAACCCAGGCGGGCGGACCTGCCAGGACTTCAGGATTGTGAGAGTTTATTTGACTGGAGAAATAGCAGTGGTTTTTATAGCTCTTAAGAGTGGAGTATCAGAAACAGATACTTCACGAGCTAGAACTTGTGACCGTCCCCGCATCCATTCACTCAGCACAGACATGGTACCTGGTGCACGCCACCTCACTGCACCTGCACAGACGCACACGGGAGATGTGTTCTTTCCGATTTCCAGAAGGTGCAGAAGGTTTGCTGCCCTCCCCAGGTCCCGTGGCCAGCAACCCCATTGCGTGCCTGGAGCGTGAGGAGCCCTCTTCTCCTCCCAGACGTGACCCCGGAGCCCCTTCTCAAGATACAGACTCAAGCTGAGCTTTCGAGCAGCAGACCCCAGCCTTTGGCACCAAGGACCAGTTTCACAGAAGACAATTTTTCTATGGAGGGGAAGGGGCAGCAGAGCTCTGTGGCTAGGAGTGAGGACAGCAGCTTCAGAGGACGGAGCTGAGAGAATGTCCCCTCCAACAATCACAATGCCAGGCCTCCCCGTCCCTCCCCACAGGGCTGGCTGTAAATAGCTCACGTGTGAGAAAGACTCAGGGCACCGTGTGAGCACACGTGGGGTTACAGCACTAGTGGCCCTCAGAGGGCAGGACTGGCAGAGTTTTACAGCTGTAATTTCAGCAATCTTGGGGGAGGGGTGGCTCTCCTGACGATAACCTTTGGAAAAGGACAAGGCACTGCCCAGGTGGCTCAGGCTCTGGACGGGGTTCCCTCCCTCCGTGTAGCTCTGAGGCTCTGAGCTCTGGTGGGAACGTTTAGGCTCCTCTAACGGCTGAGGAGGAGTCATCCAAGTCCAATTTGAACAAGGACACGTGTCCCTGCTCAGTCCTGTGACAGATACTGATGGTGACAATGAGGAAGGAGGTGGTGGGCACCTCTCCCTCATTCAGCTCCTACCTGTAGCAGGGACAGACCAGCCCCCATGGAGCACACCTCACACAGGCGCCACGGCTTTAGGTTGGGGCTGTCATCACCCTCTGTACGGAAATAAATTCCCTGCACGCTCTGGCTCAGGATGCACCTCCTGAGGGGGAGGGAACCCGGGCAGGGTGTAGTGGACGACCTGCTCAATACCATGAGCCCAGCGTGGCACCTGGCACCCAGCCCTCACTGTGGGGCTCAGAGCAGAAGGAGAAGTAAAGGCTGACAGGAGTGGGCTGAGTGGGGGAGACCGCCCAGGAAGATTGGGCTGGACCCCTGGCTGTGTTGAAGGCCAGCAGGTAGGAGCACAGGTGTGCACGCGAGTGAGGAGCAGAGTGCTTACATGCCAGCATGGACACTGTTCCCACACAGCCTGGGGTGGTGGCGGTGGGCAGGGCCTCCCAAGCTGGGGGTCTGTATCTGGGCAGCTGTAGTGTGTGGGGTTCGAGCTCTGTGGCACCCTCTTCACCGCACCTCTCTGTGGCTCTCATTTGAGGCCGCCAGAGGCAGAACCACAGGCACTTGTCACTGTGGGATGGGGACTGTGGGTGGGTCACACCTCCACATGGGCATGTGGGCAGGGCTGCTCAGAGCCCCGTGGCGAAGGTGCTGGGTCCCAGACCTGCCCCAGGGCAGGGCAGTGCAGTGCTCTGGGAGTGAGGAGCCCTGAGACCCGCCCTCCTGTATGGGCCTTTGGCAGCCGCTGCCCACGTGTCTGGCTCAGCTTCAGCTTGCTGGGGCTGCATCCAAGCAGCAGCCTGAAATTTACCAGCTGCATCCCTCTGTAAGCACGCTCCGGTGGCTGCCAGCCATTTTTCTAAAGTAAATAAGGAGCAACTCGGGAAATGCAGGCACACTTTCTTGTCTCAACTGAACGACCTTCCTGGGCACCCTCCCCCCAGTGTCTTCCCCATCAGAACTTCTTGTCACAGGTACAGTCACACCCCACACGGCCTTAAGAAGCTTGAGGACCCCAGGCGGGCCTCATCTCCGACAGGGAGGGTGGGCTCTCGGGAGGCTTGGGTGGTCAGCGGTGAGGACAGCGGTGACACTTGGACAGAAATAAACCTAAGGATGGTTATTGAGGCTGAGGGGCCCTGGGTCTCAGGGAGCGTTTCTGGTGGAAGTGGAGCCCAGATAAGGATCCAGGCAGAGCAGGAGCTACCCCACTGGGCACGCGCCCCTCGGGCAGGAGGGAGCACCCCTGAGGCCGCATCCACTGTATTTCAGCTCAACCAGCTCTTCAGAAGACTCCTTCAGAGAGCTGGGGCCACATAAGACACCGCTGGGCTCCTCCCAGATGGGACTCTGACCGTCTTCACTCTTGACTGGGAATGCTCAGTTAGGAAGCGTGAGGGGGCCCAGGTGCGGAAGGAAGATCTGGTCGCGCTTCGCCTCCTACCTGCCTTCCGTGGCATCCTCCTCCTCAGCCTGGGACAACCTAAACCCAGCAAGGCCCAGAGTCCACTCTGGTGGCTTCTGACCCAGGTCCTATTCTTAAGCTTGAAGAAAGAAGCAACAGGCTCTTTGTGAATGACGTTATTGTCCCAAGGAACATGGGCCAAGGCCAGTTTTGTGGGGCGGGAGCCTGTGGTCACATGTATGTGACAAGTGTCACATTCTCCTCTTCCTGGAAATCTTCAGTGCTGTTAAGGGTCTGAGAAGCCCTGGGGAGGGACCAATTACTTAACGCTGTTGGACCCCTCGGCTCTGCGTTGTCATCGCTAGAAGTGCCTTGCTGGGTGTACAGGGCACATCCGTTAGCATAAGGCCAGGTCTGAGGTACAAGGAGCTCCCGACGGAGCTTGATTTCTGGCTCTTGTGACGCAGGCACCAAGGGCCACCCAAGAGGCTCTGCCTGCAGGATCCTCAGTGACGCAGCTGGGAGGTTCAGTCCCTGCTTCCAGGCCAAGGGGCCCTGGCGTTTGAGGGTCATCAGGGTGGGGGTACACCTGTTTTTGCTCCCATTTCACTGGCCAAAGAAAGTCACGTGGTGACTTCTGACCGCAGAGGAGTGGGGACATGAGCTCCTGCCATGGGTCTGGAAGGAAGACCAGTGAGCTCGGTGCTGCTGACGTGCAGCGCAACCCCCACCCGGGTTAGAGGTCATCTCTGTTCATTATCGGACCATCCACAGCATTGAGAAGGGTTGCTACATACTCTCACCAGGGTTTTCCACAACAAATAAAATGGCAATTGCAAAGGTAGCCCCCATAGCAGGTCTGCATCTTGAGAAACAGCCTTAACCATGCCTCCAAGACATGCCTTCTCCTCTCAGCTGGGGTGCACCTGTCATGGGCTTCCTGGAAAGGCTTTCTGAATCCTGTGCCAGCCCGTGTGTTCCTTCTCACATGCTGGACTGCAAGGTTCCAGAGGCAGAGCCTGTGATGTATCCACCTGTTCTGTCCTGGAGCAGGAAGGAGCCGGGCCCAGGATTGCTGGCACACCCTACTTCTGTGCAGGAGGCCAGCAGAGGGTATTGGCTACCAAACTCACCACTGCCAGGGAAACCTGGTCTCTGGATATTCCTGCCCATCTAGTCCTCACTTTGGTGATTTAATTTGTGGCTAGAAAAAAAGCCAGTTAATGAAGGCAGCTTGGAGGTGATCGACATTCGCATCACGAGTTCCCCGGCCAATTTCTGAGCCTCACCAATGCTGAGTCCAGAGCAGTGGTCATCTTGGACAATACTGCTGCCCACTGGAGAGACCACTGGACAGGACCTGGTGTGCAAATGAAGCGTCTCTCCCAGGTAATTATCCCTGAATGATTCCAACGTGAAATCTTGATAAAGATTCCAATGTGAAATCTTGATAAAGAACTCTTTTTTAAGATGGCAGTGGAAAAACTCAGCCAAATGTATAAAAATCATGTGACATTTTACTTCTGGGTATAAATTATACTTTGCAGAAAGGTCAATGAACCAGAAAGGATTTTTTTCTGATGATTTAAAAACTGAGACCCAGGAGAGCTGAGGCAAAGGACAGCCCCTGGGGTGTGTCCTCTGTGCCTGGGGGTTCTTCCTCTAGAGAGGGGTGTCCAGCCACCTGGCCAACCCCACCGGCCCACACTCGGTCCACACATGAACCCAAGAAGATGGCGAAAGAAGGTTCTGGGGTGTCCTTAGAGAGCTGAGCCCTCTATTGGAGAAGGGCAGCCATTGGTCTGGACCCTTCCAACTGCTGAGTGAGACAGACGGATGGCGGAGGCCTTTGTCTCACATGGGTCAGCACCTACCTGACCATGTGAGGGTGTGACATGTTGCCTCGGAAGAGCTTGGGGCTGGGAGCCAGGGGGATGAGTGACATGGCCCTGTGGGCGCTGAATCTGACTGGGGACAATACCCTAAAAGTACCAGGCAGGAGCTTGAGGCTCACAGACAGTGAGTCACTGCCCTGGGAGAGACGCTAAGCTCGGGGTTACAGCCCACCCCCGGCCCCATGGAGTAACTGCCTCTACCTCCGAGGCGTCTGTGACGATTCAGTGAGGCAGCACCCAGGGAGCACGTCCAGGATAGGGCTGGCATTTGCAGGCTCCTCTGGAGTTTGCCGAGGATCATACAGTCACATGGGAGAGAAAAGTAAACACAACACAAGTCGGAGGTTTAGGGAGGGATGGTGCCCTGCGCCCTTTCTCCGGGGGACGTCACTTATCAGCTGCTGCCCTGAGTCCTTATGAGTGGAGACCAGGCCTCAGAATCCCTCCTGGGCCAGGGGCCGGGAGGTGGGACCCCAGAGCCCGCACAGGATACGGCAGCCTCACTGCAAAGGGGCTGGGAGAGACCCTGGCTCCTCTCAACACCAAACGTCCCCCCAGAACTGGAACCAGCTCTTGAGAAAATGCCCTCCCTTTGCAGACAGAAACAACCCGTAGGCACCCTCAGGTGGTACCCAAGGCCATTAGAGCGACTCCGTGCCCTCCCCGACCACCCTCCCCGCAGCGCCTCTCCACTGACACAGGGCTCTCCTTCAAGGACGACGCCTGTTTAACCTCCACAAGGAACCAGGTGCCTGATCACCCTCTCTGCTCCTCAGGAAAGCAAGGTACTTCCCACCTGCCCACCTGCCCTGTCTTTATCTCACCAGTCAGGGCTGTGAGGTGTATCTTAATTTAAAAAACAATTACCAGCGACCAGAAACTCCCAGGAATTGTCCACTCTTCAGAAGGAAAGAACAAAAGGAAGCCATAGACAGGCTTGGGCCTTCCTGTTACAATATTAACAGGGACTTGCCAACACTTGGGGAGGACCTCAGATTTCCCTACATGCCCCACCCCCATGCCCTCCTGGGGTGGGGCCGGGCAGCTCTGCAGGTGAGCACAGCCTAATTTCCAAAGGCTTTTGTGATCTAAAGCGGCGATTACACAGAAGGAGATAAAGACTCCCAGACATGATCTCTCTGTGGGTTGGGAAGGGAAGAGGGGCTGATGAAGGTTAAGGTAGTTAGTGAAATATTTCCACAGTTATTTCACGCAATCATTTTGCAATACTGCTAATGTTTCCCCACATTACATGCTCTTCCAGGGGAAAAACAGCTTGTGTTTTTGAAAGGAAAGAATAAAAGCCTCACAGGCTTCCGTGGCTGACTTGTATCTTGGAAGATTCTGCGACGAGGCTGCCCAGCACAGAAATGTTCTTTCATGTTCAGGCACCAAACTGGGTTGCATCTTTCTCTGTATTAAGCAATGAACAACAATTGCCAAGACTAAAAAAAAAAAGGGTCTGATTAGAACCCACTGAAGATCATAATTACGTGTTGTTTTCAGAGGCAGAGCCATTTGGCTGCAGAGAACATCAAGACGCTTACATGCAATTTTGATCACCTGCTTTCGCCAGCACTTCCTACTTGCACAGGTGTGACCACGGCGGGTCCCTCTGCACAGAAGGTTTCATGGCTCAGCCGCTCCTGTTGCTGAATGTGCTTGCTCATCTGAGGCAGGCAGGGGCGGCAGGAGGAGAGGACCCTTGTCCCCTGTAGTAGCCCAGTGGGGACAACAGGATTCAGCAGGTGGAGACAGCTCAGTCTTCAGCCCACCAGGGCAAACGGTGAAATCCATGGGCACGAGCTTTGCTGTGGAAGCCTGGACGTGGTGGGAACATCCTCTTCCAACCAGTGGGAGTGGCTTGTCCGGGGCTGTCCCCTGCGTCAGCACCCAGACTGTTTCCACAGAGTGAGCTGAGCGTGCCGCTGACCTGCTTTAGGCCGATGCTCACATTCTGGGGAAAGGCACTGATCATCCTGGACGCCCAGTGGGGGTAACTCTGTGAGCTGAGCCAGATGAGCTCACCCGCGGCTCCCGCTGCAGCTCAGGGAGCATCCCTGGCACGGGGTGAGAGTGGACGGATGTCACTCCTCTGTCTGTGTTTGGTGTGTCCAGACCCAGAGAGGAGCAGCCTTTGTCACAACGATCGAGTTCTCTGTGAATACCCAGAGGGATTCTGTTCCGTGGGTGGGGGAGAGATGACCTGGGAAGGAGGGACGTGAACGTGGGAGGGCTGGGGTTGCAAGGAAGGGTGGGTCTGAGCTTCCTCAGAGACAGAGCGGGCTCTGGAAGAGCAGCCCCCTGGACTTACTCCACCAAGGAGCTTCTGGCGGCTCCTAGTCACTCCGCCAGGAGCTTCTGGCGGCTCCCCTCCGCCCCAGGCTGGGTGCTGTCTCTCTTTCTCCAGGACCCAGTCAGTATGGCCACAATGAAGAGGCCTGTCACTCTACAGGTAGGGGTGAGCATGAGCTGGCACTGACAATGTCACATACGAGGCTCTAAGGGACCATGGCACTTCAGGTAGCAGGGGGAGGACTTGACCCAGACAGTGGCCCCTGCCCTCCCTGGCCGAGCCCGATCCAGTTCTGGGTTTCCAGGTCAGTCCCTTTGCTGGCCTGCCACCTGGCCCCCGGCCCCTGACACGTGGCACTGTCTGCAGAGTAGGTGGTACACACCAGCTGAAACCGACACGGGGGTGGGGCTGCTGCTTTAGCCGCCAGAGGCTGGGTGGCTGGCACTGAGACCCCTAAGTCCAGGACGCACCAGCCTCTGGGGTCCAGGTGGGCCGCACCTGTCTCCTCACCGCAGCTCAGACTCCTGTGAGCCCCCTGCCTTCAATGTCATGGGGTCTGAGTGACCCTGTGTGTGCACCGATAGGAGCAGGCTGCAAGCGGTCCTGGGTCCCTGTCCTGTCATTATGACAACAGCAGTGCCATGGTGAGTTGAGGGGTACCTGGTACACACAGGGCTGGGTACAGGACACTTCCTCCACCTGGCGAGGGTCTGCCCTGACCCACACCACCACAGTCTGGAGGAGCTATAGGTCAGGGGCCTTGGTGAACTCTTCCCACAGGACGCAGCCTGCCTGGTGCCACCAGTAAGGCCTTGGGGGTCAGCTTGGTGGATGCTTGTGGTCCTCAAGTCAGGGAAAGACGCTTCCTCCTGCAGCTACTGCCCTTAGGCCTCCAGCTCAGGGCCAGTGGCAGCCAGCAGGCGAGGGCTTCCCCCACTTACAGCTCCAGCCCCACGTGACACAAGCAAGAACGGCCAGATGCAGACCCCCAGCTGGTGCCCCTGCCGAGGCTGGGGCATGGTCAATTGTCCAGAGAGAGCCCAGATGGGGCCATGGAGCTCTCACTCCGATCTGGTGAGGATGCTGCCCTTGGGCCTGACGCTCTAAGTCTGAGCTGGGCCCAGGAGCTGCACTTTGGGTGAGCACCACTGTGGTTCCCACACAGAGGCTGACCACATTCTGAGGTCCCAGCCACACCCCCAAGTCCTTTGTTTTCCTAGTCCCCAGACTGCCAGAGCCAGGCAAGCCGCTGTTCCTTATCTGCCCCCAGAGGTGGGTTTAAGAGATGTCATGGTTTGAAGTTCATGCCCTGGGAACTGAACCCCTCCCCCTTCCTGGTGGGGCGAATCAGGGCTGTGTTGCCCTGCATGGATCAACGTGGCTATGAAGGGAGCAGGCACCTGTTCTTGGGACTGGCTGTGCTGTGACAGTCAGGAGCGGCTGTGCTGTGACAGCGAGCTCTCCCGGCTCTCACTCCACGGGGTGCCCTTGTGTGTTATGACACAGCATGAAGGCCCTTCTACTTTCCAGCTTCCAAACCAAGAGCAGAGCCCACTTCTTTCTTTTATAAATTGCCCAGCCTCAGGCATTCTGTTGACACAGCAGGAGGGGGACTAGACGGATGTTTGTGAGCCTCCTTTCCCATCCACAGTGGGGCCGAGGGCTGGATCCTGCCGAGTGGACACACACAGATGTGCTGGCAGGCTCCCACCTGAAGGTGGCGGGATGAAGGGTGGGGACTGCTGGGGCCTCAGGAAGCCAGCGCTGCTCACAGGGGAAACTGAGGCACAGCGTGACCTGGCAGGAGGGTGCAGGGCAGCCCTTGGCCCCTGGTCCTAGCTCAGTGTGCTTGGGGAAGCCAGAACGTGTCTTTCTGGAGGAGCCTTTGCTCCCTACAAGGATCCCCAACGTCCATTGCCACCATGTTGCTCTAGAAGCCGAGAGGAGCCCATCTGCTCAGGGGAGGCCTTGGGCACAGAGCAGCCTGGAGAGCAGCACAAACAGCTCCAAAACTTCCCCAGGAGGAGGCGTCCCACACGCCTCTGAGAGACTGTGAGGAGCACGGTTCCACCCTGGGGGCACACAGGGCCCCTTTTGTGCATATGGAAAACGGGGCATAAGGGGCTGCCAAGGCCCCTCCCCCTAGGGGCTCTGGGAGCGAGGGGGCCACCGTGCACCCTGGATGGTGCAGCACCCTGGCTGGAGCCTGGCCAACGGTGGGGCTGGGGCTCATGTGTGGTCCTTCTGGGGGGATGTGCAGACACATCTCAGAAGCATCTTTATTAATTTATTTTCGCATGTTTTGTGTATCTGCCCAGAGAGAGGAGGGATAAGCTCTTCTGAAATATCAGGATGAGAAATCGGGGCCAGAGCAGGCCCCAGGAGACAGTGAGGCTGGCTGAACGCCCCTCTTCAGAGGCTCCTGGCTCTTCTGCCCTTAATTGCCACATCCAAGTCCCAGAGCCATCCCCAGTGGCCTATGGACATTTCTGCTGTTTATTTCCATTAGTACATTAGCATCAAACAAAAACAACTTCCTGCTTATCAGTGAGGGTCCTGGCCACTCTCAGAGACCTGTGGCCAAGAGGAGTCACTTTTTTGGGCTGTCCAGGGGGCCAGGTGGCCCCAGGACCGGGGCCTGGCTATGGACAGTGCCCAGACTGGGCGTGAGCAGGGTCTGGGAGTGTGGCTGCTCTCTGACCCCCAGCCAGCTCTCCGGCTCCTGCAGCTGCTGTCTTGTGGTCCTGGGTGTCCCTGGGAGCGGGTGCTACTACAGGGCTAGGGATGCACCTGCAGGGCTGTCCTCCCCCAGAGCAGAGGCTCCATTCAGGCTTTCAGGGGGGGAGAAAGGCAGGCAGTTGGGGGAGGTGGGAGGGGGGTTGACAGGGCAGCAGGCCTCCACCATGCTTCGCTGACTTCCTGCTGCCCCAGTCCAGGCTGTAGGGCTGGCACCCAGCTCAGCACCAGATCAATGCTGTTTGCCCCACTGGGGCCTGTGTGACCTCCAAGCACCCTTTCCCTGAACCCCACCACAGTGACTCACCTCCTGGGCTCCAAGGCAGACCTACCCCATGGTCCTAGCCTCTGCAGGGTGCCAGTGCCCGTCAGCCCAGGTCTGAACACAGTGTACCCTGTACGGCTTCCCAGCCCTGCCACCCACACAGAAGACCCAGCCCAACAGCTCTGCCTTGATGACTGTTTCCCCAGCCTGGAATGAAAGCCCCAGGGTCTGGCCAAGGCTGCCCATCGTCCCGGGGGATGCCCAGTACAGTGCAGTGACTCATCTCAGTGTGCGGCTGTCTGTCATCAGCACCCAGACACCTGCACTGACCGTCCTTGTGACTCCATGGTGGGCTCCTCTTTCTGCTTCCTTGACCATCACGTCCTTACCCTCTGCCCCCGTCTTGCTTCACGGTGCTGCCCACGGCTGTGGGTGACCATCCATCTCACCCACGGTGGCCAGAATAACAGGCCCCCAAACATGTCCACATCCCAATCCCAGAATCTGTGAATATGTTTTCTCCTGGGATGTGAGGTGGCAGATAGGATTAAATTGAGGATTTGGACATGGGAGATTGTCCTGATTATCAGGAGGCCCACAGCGACCAGGAGCAGGGAAGGTGGAGCCCGAGGCTGGAGGATGCTGCCCTGCTGGCTTCCAGGACAGGAGAAGGGGCTGGAGCTCAGGTGGCCTCTAGAAAGCAGACAAGCTAAGCGATGGACTCTCCCCTGCATCCTCTGAGGGGCTGTGAGAAGCCTTGAGAACTGGAAGGTAAGATGGGGTTGTTCAAGCTGCTGAGTCTGCGGCAATTTGTTGTATTAGAGCAGCAACGGGGGCCCCATGCCTGTCCTGGCAGGTGCCTAGAGCAGCGCTGGAACATACAGAGGAGTGTTTGCTGAGCACATGAGTGAGTGTGTGGGAAGTACCTCCCCACCTTGTCTCTGCAGCCTGGGGAGTTCCACCAGACACCTGCGGCTCTGTGCCTCCTGCCAGGCCCCTGTCCCTTCCTCACCAGGACCCACAGCCCCTCCTAAGGCCACCAACTTTGCAGCCAAGGGCCCCAGAGGCAGTAGGGGTCATGGGGTTCACTGGACAGAGCCCCTGCCCCTCTGTTTGCATTAATTTAGCTGGTGAGGTGGAGCTTAAACATGCACTTGGGGTCTCCAGGGGCTGCCGCAGGGTGGGGTAGTTGGGTCTGTGGCAGGTGAACTGTCCAGCACACGGCCCGTCCTCTGGAACCTCCCACAGACTCTGAGCCCTCATAATCATGGCTCGTGGCTGGAGGCGCTGAGGGCTCAGGACCTGCAACATCCAACCAGCATGAGAGTCTCAGAGGGGCGACTTAACCTGTCCCAAGACACAGCCAGCTTGCAGCAGAGGGACGTCTACCCACTCATTTTTTCTGGGAAGTTCTGACTTGGTTTCATTAGTCTGGGATTGGGGAGGGGAAACACGGCCTCCAAGCCCCAGAATCTGTTCTGGGTCCATCTGGTGTGGGTTCTGCACCCCCAGGCAGCCCATGGGCAGCTGAGAAATACTCCACTTAGCCATTGCTTCAAAGTTTCAAACTTGCTGCTGGTGGCAAACTTTCCCCTGAAATACACAGATGGTCCTGCCTGATCTGCTATTGAAAAAACTCTCACGTGGCCACAAAAACAGACGTGATCATCTGTTTTCCAACATTTTGAAAAGCGTCTACAGAGGTGTACGGTGTTGAGCAAATGAGAATAATTAGTTTGTGCCATCTGTGGGAAAGGAGAAAGGGAAGACCCCCTCCCCCGCTCACCGTGGCCTCTGTGGAGCCGCCATCTGCAGGGGCCTCACCAGTCCTGGCCGATTGAGGGGCGCCCTCTGCTCTAACTACTCAGGAAAGGAGCACCAGCTCTGCCACACTGCGCCGTTCACCTTGTGAGCAGCCGGCGATAGCAAATTGTCATTAAAAAGTGATAAGGCCCCCGGTCCCTGACATCTCTCTGGATTCCATTAGTGGACAGTGGCCCCCTGGAAGTGGTGGCCGGCCTATGTCTTCCATTTGCTCTCACTCCCCTGGCGAGAGGGGCTGGCTGTGCCACCCGCCAGCTGGGCTCTGGGTTATGTTAGCGCAGCCTGCCTGCACGAGTGTGTGGGCCTGGACGACACACGGCGCCGCCCTGAGCCTGCAGTGTCAGGCCCTCTAGGAAGGAGCCAGGCCCAGGCCCGGCGGCCCAGGCCCGGCGGCCCAGGCCCCCTGGCTTTAGGAGCAGCCTTTGTTTTGTACTGACACTTTAGTGAAATATAATAAAATCGGGTTACCGGAAGACGCACTGCAGGGACTCCCTGCCGAAGACTCCAAAGGTTCCCTCTCATTTCTGTGCTCACGCGTCCTCACCTCCACGTCTCTGCGAGGTGGCCACAGCATGGGCAGTGCTGCCCGGGGAAGATCAGGGCTCCCTGCCCCAGGATGGGAAGGGGCTCCAGGCTGAGGACAGGTTTCAGGGCTGCGTGGGGCCAGAGGGCGTGGACTCCTCAGGGGCAGCAGGGAAGGGCAGCATCTGGGCTGTGTCCAGCTGTCAAGCTGCGGCCACAGGGCCTGGTTTGGGTTTTTTGAAGCCCCTGGCTGGGGTGGGAAGGGGGTGCTGCAGTCTCCTTGTCTGGGGAAGTGTTCGCTGCTTTTGAAGCCACTAAATCTGGGGGTGATTTGCTATTTTTGTTACTTGACAACGGCACACGTAACGAGCCCAGGGTCACTCCCCAGGAGAGATGGAGTCCGCTAAGCTGGCAGGGGTCACTCCCTAGGAGAGGTGGAGTCCACTAAGCTGGCAGGCCTGGGCCCACAGAGAGGGCCGTGCACAGGTACAGCCCACGGCCACCAGGGAGAGCTGTGGTTCTCCACCAAAGGTCCAGGTGCTCTTGGTGGTGTTCCCTGCCCACCCCACCCCTGCCCAGATAGCCCCCTCCCCTCCTCCCAGTGGATGCTGGGCCCTGGCGGGGCTGGAGCAGAGAAGCATGCAGGACACAGAGCCCCAGGAAAAGGGTGAGCTGCTCCGCACCCCCAGAAGGCTCGCCACCTCACTCTCCTCTGTGGCACCTGTTGGCCGTGTCTGGGGGGCAGATGAGCCCCCGATGCCATTGCTGGCATGCAGCAGCCTCTTAGCTTCTCGCTCCCACATGCTTTTGTTTAAACAGTTTTCCATCATGTTTTAGGGAAAACAAATAGTGGAAAGTTGCCAGAGCTGGGCAGGCTCCCGAGAGACCAATGGGAAGCCCTGTGGGGACCCCCAGCAGAAGCGACGGGGTCCCGCGGGGACACTCCGACATTTCTGACCCCTGGAGGGCAAGACCCAGGCAGGAGAGGGCAGGCGTCACCTTTCTTGCTGCCCTCACTTCCTGCCACGCCCACACCAGCTAGGCCAATGCCCTGTCTGACCCCAGAGCCTCCCTGGCGCACCCCTTTCCTGAGCCCCACAACTCCTGTAGGCTATCGCCTGCAGCCAGGGCTTGGCAGTGCTGAACAGCAGAGACCCCATCTCTCTCACCCCAAATCCCCAGCATTTGAGCGTAAATGCCAGCTGCTGACAAATAGCCATGAGAAGACCCTTAAGGTGATGCCATGTCAGGTGCTGTCCATTAAACACGACTCCTCCTAGGGAAGGACACATCCAAACTTCAGCCATTAATATTTGCTTTGCTGTCCCAGGCACACCGAGTGTGCACTGCCCAGGCCAGATGGACCCGGGCTCAGGTCATCTCTGTCCCACATGCAGACAGCGCCTCCCAGGGTGGCCTTGTGCCAGGTTCTGTCCTCATGGAGCTTGGTGACACTGCCCCACGGGGGTTTGGCGTACTCATCCTAGAGGCTCAGGGCGACCCAGCCCCCAGCCCAGGCGGGGACAAGAGGGTGCAGCCTCGGAGGCTTCTGGACAGTGCTGGCTTGAGGCTGAGTGCTGAGCAGCTTGCTGTCAGGGGCACCCAGCAGAGAGCCCAGGTGAGGGTGCACAGAAGTGCAGCTTCGTGGAGACCTAAGGCCCCAGCAGGAGCTCCAGGGATGCCCCTCCGAAGCCCCTGACCAGGATCACACGCGGTTGTGTGAGGACGCATCAGGCGCTGGTGGCTGTGTGATTTCATTCCCCTCTAAGCCCTACCGCTCACATCCTGAGATTCTCAACCCTGCTCCCACCAAGCCCCAGTGCCGTGTGCCTGGAGGATTTAGTGGAGATGCTTTCCAAATGTCAAGGACCCAGTGCAATTTGTGAGATGTTGGGGGACTGCGGTCTCGGCTTGAGTCACCTCTCCTCTGGCGATTCCCCAGTCCCAGGCTCAGCTGGGAGGTGTCAACTTCTACTTGGGTCTTTGTCCGTCCTTCACCCTGGAGTCTGCGTTGTAGCTAAACTTCCTCTGCCCTGAACAATCTGAGTTCAGCTACACACCTCTTCCTGTATTGTTTGCCGACTGTGCCCCACGTGTTATTGTTGAAAAAGTGGGTCCCTGGCAAAGGAGGTCAGTTGCAGCTTTTTGCCAAGTGTCAGCTACAGGGGTGGTGACCAGGGTCCTGGGTGCGTCTCTTATTATCCCCCTCGGCCCAGTGAACTCACCCCGAGGGCAGCATGCCTGTGATGCAGACGTGTACAGGGTGAAGCTGCCAGACTCTGTGAGGGGCGTGAGGCCTGGACAGCTGGGAGCAGCTTGGCTGGGAAGTTTGACAGAGAGAGTGGTGAGGAGGCACCTGTGGCTTGTCCCTCCACCTGAATGCCCTGTCTTAAACTGAGCACAAGGGGTGATGACTTGCCCTCCATCTGGAGGGGAGACCAGGTCTTTCAAACCCCAGGTCCAAACTGGGCAGCCAAGCCAGCACCCTCCAGGGGAGAAATCCACAGGCACCTTTAAGGGAAGGAAGAGACGTGGCGTTTACAAGGGGCTTGAGTCTGCACATCACATCTGGGGAATCTTGACACAACTAGGGTATTTGATTTGGCCGTTACTGATGTAATTTTTCATTGTTGACACAAGTGTGTGCCGACAAGCCCAGCCAACCCCTTGCAAATGGAGCCTCTTGGCTATTCTGCTGGCGTCTACCAAATTTAAAACTTCACTGAATTCAGGCTCAAAGCTTCTGTCGTTGGAAGAAGCCAGCTGTCGGCTCACAGTGATATGCAACTAACCCACCTGCTGTAGACAGCGCCCACATGGATCTGCCTGGGTCAGAGCAACCCCCCGAGGCTGGGTCTCCTGAGGGAGGGTCCTTGGCAGGGGCAGGAGGGGACACGGCTGCTGCTTCTATGAATGGCCCTTGGCCACAGACTCTAAGATTGAGACACTCCTCGCATCACAGGTTCAGCCACATTGTGGGGGCAGCCCCAGAGCGGTGATGTCATTGTGCACACAACCCAAGAGTGAGCCGGAGTGTGAGGCCGCCTGGCACCCCTGTCAGCCATCATGTAGCTCCTCACCCGAGCGACACTCTGTCCCGTGAGGGTCTTGGGTCAGCTCAGGTGCGGCTCCCTAAGGATGAGGACAGGTGTTTCCTGAAGTTAGTCTGCGAGGGGCTTTGCAGGAAATCTGCCAGGTTTAGGCACAGGCCCCCATGGTCCCAAAGGGAAAAGGCGGGAGCCCCAGTGTGCAGCCAGCTCGGCACCCCACGCCTCTGGGCTCAGCTGACTAGTAATTCACACGAGGGTCTTTCAATTGTTTTTTGCAGAATTCACAGGGAAGCAGCTCATAGTCTGATTTTGTTCCCCGCCTCCTGGGACATTTGGCAGTATCTGGGGACAATTTTGGTTGTCACAGCTGGGGGGAGGATGCTTCTGGTACCTAATGGGTGTGGGTGGACACACGCCCTTGCCCGAAACCCCCACAGCAGTTAGTGGTCCCAGCGGACAACCCTGCCAGGACCAGGATACCCTGCTCCAGGCAGCAGAGGTCCCATATTGGCGAGTTTCATATTAAAAATTCACTTTTTCAGCTTGGCTTGGACATCCAAGAGCTCTGTCCACGCTGGCAGCCATAAGAAGGAGCGAGGCATGAGCACGCCCATGTAGACGGCACCCAGCACCACTGTGCCCTATAGCTGCCAATGCTGAAGCTGCCAGGTACAGGCCCCAAGGGCAGGCGCTGTCCTCACGGGCACACCGGCCAGGCCTCCACACATGGTCACTTGGAGTCAAAAGGGACACGACACACAGAAGTAGATCCCGGTGCTGATGAAGGCACCCCATGCTGGATGACAAGGGTCTCCCTGTTTTTCTCCACTCCCAGAGCCTCTCTGAACCCCTGGGAGTGAGGAAGCATGTTCCCACTGATTTTCTATTGGGGAGGGAGCTGAGTTTCCAAAGGGTTAATGTGCCTCCTCAAATCTGGAGACCTGAACACCAAGGTGGCAGAGGACAGAGACCCTGGGCCAGGTCCCCTCTGCACTTTTATTTATTTTGATTTTTTAAATTTTTTTGCAGCTTTTGGCCAGGGTTGGGTTTGAACCCGCCACCTCTGGCATATGGGGCTGGCGCCCTACTCCTTCGAGCTACAGGTGCCATCCCCCTCTGCACTTTTAAATGCTGCAGCTGACACTAGTGTGGACTCCAGTGATGGCCCTGACCCCTGGGGACACTGATGCTGGCCACTGACCCCTAACCCCAAACTGCTCACTTCTGCTGCCTCCGCCAGGCTGAGCCAAACGGAGGACCTGGGCCTGGGCCTGCCCCTCTATGGAAGTCTCTTTTCCCCACACCAGAACAGGGACCATGCTTCCCAGCACCCACCCACATGCTGACCTCCCACCAGGCCCAGAGGTTGCAACTCCCCTGCACCGCCTGCCACCCACACCCCTGTTCTGGCTTGCTCAACCTTTTCATCTTATTAGAAAAGTTTAATTGGGAGATCTGAAAGGTCACAATTAATATTGCCAAATGAAAAATACAAGATAAAGCAGCTCTGTGTAAATACTGTTTAAATCCAATGTGCTTAAAATCAAAATGAGAAGGGCTAGATTTGGGGACGGAGGAACAGTGGGGCCAGCGTCGGGTGTGAACACAGGGAGTCCCAACCCTGGCAGTAGAGGGGCCTCCTCCAGGGTCCAGATGCCCAGACCTGGTCACTCAGATGACCACACAGGTTGGGGTCTTGTTCTCCAGGTGGAGGGAAGAGGTGGAGTGGGGCAGGAACGTGGGACGGGGGCTGTAATGTCTTTGTGACTCTGCACATGCAAAGCTTTTGCTCCCAGCACATGTTCCCCCTCCGCGGTGTCTCCCGTGCGGCAGGTTGACCATGCCCATCCCACCAGGCCTGTATCGCCACAACATGGTCTGCCACTTGCCATTTTGCCAGGAGGTTCGAATGTGTTCCCTGTGTCCTCAAACCAGGAAGGTGCCCCAGGAGGGGGGACCTGCTGTGGAGCAGCCCTGGCACAGCTGGGGCTCAACTGCATACTGAAGAGAGGAGGTGAGTGGCCTGAGGCTGATGCCTGCCCTGGAGGCCCCACTGCTGATTCTGAGTTTGGTCTCTGAGACGTTCAGAGCGTCCAGTGGCCCCTGTCAGAGTGTACATTCAGCACAGGGGGTGGCACACCCCAGGTTCACTGCTTTATCCTAAAATATCACACCGACAAGGGCACCCAGGACGAGATAAGCAAAGGCTTATGGGGAAGGAGACGGCACGCCCTCGGGGCACCCCCCGCGTCACTGGCAGGCTGCCCACACCGGCCTGATCTGCTCTGACACACGCAGATCAAGAACTCTAAATTTCAATCAAATGGAACAGCAGGTTAATTGCAAAATCCTTCAAAGTGCTCTGGAAAAAATAACACGATAAACTAGACATGAACACCCCCACCCCTCCACAGACGACATCGCCTGTAATTGGATTTACTGAGCACGTTTGAATCTGCAGCTCAAGTACAAAGTTTTGTGACTTTAAGATACATACACAGATAAATAAAAAAGCGTGTAATTACAAGCAGCCGGGTCACCCTGCCGTAACTTTGAAGGCTGGGAATCAAGGTTGTGCCCGACTTTCATGTACTGCAGAGTGAGCCGCTGCAACGCCGAAATGCCATGAGAGCCGGCGACCACTCGCACGCGCCTCACAATTGCCAGGCCCTGGAAGCAGCCAAGGGCCACAAGCTACCAGAGAATACCGTCCAGCCATAAGAAAAGATGGAGACTTCACATCTTCTGTGTGTACCTGGATGGAGGTGAGATGCATTCTTAGTAAAGCATCACGAGAATGGACAAGCAAGTATCCAGAGTACTCAACACTAATATGAAGCCAGTATATAAACGACGATGACCTACACAAAAGGAAAACTCAGGTGTGGTCTAGCGGGGCGAGGGGGTGATTGGCGGTTCTCACCTAATGTGCACAGTGTGTGAGGGTGTTCAGCACACCCCTGGGTGAAGGGCTCAACTACGACTTAAACTTCACCTTAGAAATGAAAACATTGTAACCCGAACATTTATCCCCTCACATCACTCTGAAATTAAAATAAAAACAAAAACACTTGCATTATGGTTGGATACTTCGCCTGCTCACGGGATCCCGCTGTCCAAGGGTCTGTGGGACACACAGGCATATGCCCCTCAGGCTCAGGTCCTGCCTTGCCACGCTACCACCCCTGCGGTGGTTCTCAGCATCGGGGGCACCTTGGGATGCCACCACTTGGGGGCTGCACTGGTGTCCAGCCGGTTGAGGCCAGGGATGCCACAGAACGTCCCATGGTGTCCAGGACAGTCCATGTGCCAGCAGTGGGAGGTGCCCGGGGTGTCCCCCTGCAGAGTGTCTCTCTCCTTGGGGGATGCACTCTATCATTCTGTCCGCTTCCTATAAGCTCTGGGGAGGGGCCCTTCGGGGAGGGCCACAGTCCAGCCTGGTATGGATCTGGCATGGGAGAAGGGGGATGCGGGGTGGGGCTGGGCAGATGTCCAGGGCCTAATGCAGGTTCCATGGTGGGGAGTGGTGGGTGAGCTTGGCTCAAGAGGACTACGTCCTCCTCCAGAGCTCAGAGTGGCAGCAGAGGCGACTCACCAGGGCAGAGTCCAGCCCAGAGTTCCAGCTGCAGAGAGACAGGCTGGACGCAGGAGATTGGCACAGATGCAGAGGGAGATGAGTATTTCTGGGGCTGGACGAGTTGTTGGGGTGGTTGTTTCCCAAATGCAGCCCTTCTCTCAGGTGGCACACGGCCTTCCTACTTTCTCCACAGCCCACAGGGCTGGGCTCAGAGATCCCGAGTGTTCTCGGCTCCTGGTGTGGACCCCAAATGCACATGGAAGCTCATGGGCTGAGTGCTGGCAGTGTTTCTGGGACCAGACCCAGACAGTGTGACCATCTCCCTGTCGTGGTGACCTCAGGCTCAGCAAGGGCAGTGCCAGAGGGAGGGGTGCTGAGCACTGCAGACTGTGGTCAGTCTGTGCTGGACCACTCGAGTGCCAGGATAACACAGCATCCCTGTGCTAGGCCAGGGAGAGTTTGCAGGGGGGTGCTGAGCACCTGTGACCTCCCCTCCCCCACAGCGGCACAGACAGCAAGCAGAGCTCGGTGGGTGGAGGGTAGGTGTCTGTCTCCAGCTAATCCAATCCCTGCCTGGCCGTGAGGTGCCTGCTGCGTGACCTGCTAATTACTCCGAGCAGGTATTAGTTCTGTGTCGGCATCAGCAGTCTGCAGGCCTGGTCTCTGCACACTAACATCCCGCTCTCGGAAGCACGGCTGTTTTGATCTTCCCATGCAGCCAAGCGGCAAAGACGCTGCACATGTTTTCTGCATCTACCCAGAGAAATTTATCTTTCACACCCCACTTCATGCCATATGTTGGGAACTGAAAGAATGAAGGATTTAGCCGTCAGCCTCTGAAAGCACAACAGGCTTCATTGCAGCTTTCGAGTGGTGCCTCGGATGCGCCTGGATGGCATTTCACTTCGGCTCTGTCAGCACTATCGGCGCCCGTCACCCACGCACATGGAGCCGGCTTCTGATGGTGGCCCCTGTGCAGGGGAGAAGCTGCTCCCCAATCTCTCTGCTGTCCAGATCAGGGAGTGGCTCATCTCCAAGGGGTGAGGAGGCTGAGGTCTGAGGCAGCCACCCTTTCCTGGATGTCCAGCTGTGGGGCACCCAGTCCCCTCCCTGATGTGCCGTGTCCAAGAGTTTGTACTTCTGTCCCAGTACCCTGAGTCAGCCTTCCTCAAAGTGAGCCCATTACCTGGGGGGACCCTTGATGTCCCTTAAGAGCACAGCCTCATGCAGCAACAGCCTCTTTTTCAGCTAGAGATCTGAACTCACACGTCATCTAGCTAGGATAAGTTAAATATTTTTACCTCTTCATTTCCCCCTGGGCAAAGAGCCATCTTTATATTTTCACCTTGACCTCAGAGAGAAGTGATTTCTCCCCCATCAATCCAGGGAAGGGGAAGAGGCTGGAGGCCCAGCTATGGAGCCAATGGTGGAGCAGAGAGCAAAGATGGGGTCCGGGTCTCTGAAAATGCAGGGCAAGTCAGGGAGACCCCAATCCCTCCCCCCGTCTCCTGCCTTTGTTCTGGCTGTCCTGCAGTTTAGGGCAGGATGCACTTAAAGTGCCTGGGAAGTAGGTATGTTCAGGTGGGAGGTGCCGTCCAGGTATTAGAGCTGATCTGAATCCTGCCTCGTGAGCAATTACGGGGACCCACACTGTCGATCCACACATATTTATGGGGCACCTTCTATGTGGGGGGTGGCTTTGGTGCTGGGGCTGCCAGGACTTTGCATCTAACACTGCGGCCAGGGAGGCTGAAGGTCCCAGGTCAATACAGGAATGAATGAAGTTGCAGACAGTGGCACTGTTGGTGCAGGGCTGTGCCAGTGGATGCAGGGCCAGAGCGGCAGGTGGTTGGCTGGGGCTCTGTGGAGACGGTGCCCGGGCTGGAGGAAGAGTGACCGATACCTTTGTGCTCAGAGACCCACCCACCTGGGCGGGGCGGGCTGCTCAAAGTTGGTGGTTTCAGCAGAGGAGGAGCCTCTGCCCCCCAGCTGGCCCCAAGTTCGCAGGGTGGTGCTGGAGCAGAGCAGATGACCTCCAGAACCTGCTGCTGGACAAAGCCCGGCCCTGCCTCACTCCAAGGAGGCATCTTTCCACACCTCACGCCCAGCAAGTGACCAGTTGACCTGGCTGTCAGCAGGCTGAGTTGTGCCCCGTCGACCTGGTGATGGTTGACAGAGTTCCTGTAAATCCCAAATAGCCGCCAAGCCCCTGGGCATCTTTCCTCATCTGCAGCTGGGGACAGCTGTGCTCATGGATCACTTTGGTGACTGAAAAAAATTCTCCTTTCATAAACTTTCTGACGTTCTTAGCTTAAAGGCCTTCAGGAAAAGGTGTAAGTTCTGACCAGTATCCATACAGGAATCTCTCAGCTCCTAGACAGCATTTGCAAAAAAAAGAAAGCACAAACAAAAAAGCAAACCCCACATGCTAGTAAAAACAGTATTAAAACAGAATCCAAATCAATTCCTCTAGTCAATTGCTACAGAAATGTGTATAAGTGGCTGCAGATCCAGCCACATGGTTCACAGACAGGCCCTGCCTGGTGTCAAGTTGTATGAATTTTCCCCCTGTCCTGTCACTCCAGGGCACAGGGATTTGCTGGTGCAGATGCATAACTAAGAAAATGTCCCGGTTCAATCAGTAAATGCTAATTAGCAAATGCAGCATAAAACATACCACGGTAAGAAAATTCACATGATTTTAGATAGATGCCAAGTCTTTTTCTCATCATGTTTTCTTTCTTTTAAGCTTAAAGAGAGATTAATCTTAGGTTAGTCTATCTATTCAAAACAGATACTTTTAGGAAGACTATATGAAAATAAAGTGCCCGATGCCTCTGGACATAATAAATGGTCCTTTGATAAACTCCTTGATTAAACTTGAGGTTTTATAATTAACATTTCAGATGAAAACAAATGCAAAACAAGTTATATACACAAATACACAGGCACACACATACATGCCTGTACACAGTGCACACTCGTACACACATGCCCAAGCACATACATACACACGTGCACATACGCAGATGCACACACACACATACACAAATGTACACATAAAGTCACACACATCTTTACGCCTCATCCCGGCATGTCTAGAAATTTCCTTGCAGCAAAACGAGGTGAAGACTTTTACTTCCTCAACAGCAACAAAGGACTTTATATTTTTGCAGACTCATGTAATACTTGGCATGCTGAGAAGGTGGTAATGGGTGCTGATTTATGTTGAAGAGTCGCATACACACACATGCCCATATAGGTGTGCACGCACACACTCTCATGCATGTGTGCACACACACATGCCCACATACATGTGCACGCCCCCACTCACCTACACACATGTGTACATACACCCACATACGTGTGCACGCACACCCTCACACCCATATGCAGGCATCTGCTGCATGACTACATTTGACCAGAGGCCACGTGTACCACAGTGGTCCCGTAAGGTCACAGAGCCGTGTTTCACGTTTCCTTTTCCATGTTTAGATGTGCAAACTCTTCCCATCATGTTGAGCTGCACATGCTGTGCAGATGTGGCCCGGCGGGTGTGTGGCCTGGCGGCTGTGTGGCCCGGTGGGTGTGTGGCCCGGCGGGTGTGTGCCCTGGCAGCAGTGGGCTGCACCACACAGCCTGGTGTGCAGCGGCAGTGCCGTCTACGTGTGTGAAGTCTGCACAGTGATGAAGTCGAGGAAGCACCCGAGGACGCATCAGAACACGTCTCTGTTATTAAGCAATGCCTGATTAATATACCTGCTCCAAATATCTACATCCACACAAATGCACCCATGCACACGTTTCTCACTGCCCTTCCTCCCCCCTACCACCTGAGTCCCGGAATCAGGGACACCCAGGTATTTGGAAGTCTTGGGGCAGAGAGTGACTGTGATGAGGCCTCTGGAGTCCAAACGGGGGAGTGAGTGTGCTCCCTGCGGCCTCGGGGCAAGCAGGGATCTGGCTCCTGGAGCCGTAGAGGTGGAGTCTCTGAGAAGGAAAACCTGGCCACAGCATCTAGAAAACCTGGGAGGCTCAGGCTCTACCCAGAGCCAGGCTGTGGCCAGAGTTCACGTGCTCTCACCTCTCCAGAAAGGCTGCTGCTTGGCCTGGCCCTCACACCTCACAGGGGGCCCTTGGCTTGGCCCTCACACCTCACAGGGGGGCCCTTGGCTTGACCTTCACACCTCACAGGGGGCCCTTGTCTTGGCCCTCACACCTCACAGGGGGGCCCTTGGCTTGGCCCTCACACCTCACTGAGGGGGCCCTTGGCTTGGCCCTCACACCTCACTGAGGGGGCCCTTGGCTTGGCCCTCACACCTCACAGGGGGGCCCTTGGCTTGGCCCTCACACCTCACAGGGGGGCCCTTGGGATGGCCGTCGGGGCGGCAAGGGGGGCGCCGGGCTGTGGCGGGGGCCGGGGGGGGGGGGGGCTGTGACCATTTCCTCTGTCTCTCTCAGGCCAGCTGTGTCACTGCTGCTGAGCTAGGAGCTGCCATGAGCCCCCCGGGGAAGCAGGCCACTGTCTGCTGACCTGGTTCAAGGACCTTCCCTTGTTTCGCCAGGAACTCCTGGGGAAACCCCTCCGTCCATTATATATCTGGAACAGGTGGACTCAGAGCAGCTGGGAGGAGGCCAGGGAACCGTGACAGAGCAGCTCGGCAGCAGAGAACGTGGAATGTTCCTCACTGCACGGAGACGTCTGGGGGGCCATGAGCCACTGAGGGTGGACACCAGCCCTTTTTCAGCCTCGGCTGTGGCCCCCTGGGGTTGGTGCTGTGCTGGGGATCATCTCTGAATCCCCAAACTTACCTACCATATCCTGATTGCCAGGGAACCTCAGGAGTTAGAATGCCTGGGTCTTGGCCACTACAGAGAGTGGTTGTGTTCCCATGTTCTCACCCAACACTATTGTGTCCAGCCAAGTGGATCAGATGTGTCCCTGTGCAGGTGTGGGAGCAACCCTGTCCCTCAGTCTCCCTGTGCCTCTGGAAGGTGGTGTAGGAACAAGAGTCCCAGCTCCCAGCCATGTGCAGGGGGGATAGAGTGTGTTATCACCACAAATGCAGTGAGGCTCACCCAGAACGCTGGACAGGTGCTGGTACTGCTGTCCTGTCATGAGAGTGGAGCCTCAGAACAAAGTCCATTCAAGCACTGGGGGTGTGGGGGGTAAAGGGGGGAGATACAGTATAGGGAGGAGGAAGAAGGGAGAGGGGGAAGAGGGGGAGGAAGAAGGAGGGGGAAGGGAGAGGAAGGGGGGAGGGGAGGGGTGGATAAATGTCACCTGGTGACTGTCGGCACAGCCCACTTAATCTAATGATGGTGGAAGGACAGAGCAGCTGGATGAGAATATGTCTGGTCTTGGCCTCAAACTGAATGCTGACCCTAAGAGTCCGGCTCAGGAGTGGCCTCACAGGGGCCTGGGGGCAGCTGTGGGGTGCACCTGGCTGGCTGGTGGAGCTCGGAGCCCCCACCCCACCCTGTTGCCGTCAGCCTTTCTCCAGCCCCAGTTGGCTGGCCTGTGAGACTGCAGAGCTCAAATATTACCCAAGGGAAGTGACAGTGACATCTAACCTAGACTAGGCAAACTCACAGCGCTTCACTGACATGTGACTTGCTCTCCTGCTAAGAAGGGAATTAAATACTAAAACCCCAAACCCCCCAAATCGCCTCTGTGGCTTGAGGCGGGCTAAGTCCTCCTACCGAAAGATGTTTCCTGTGCCCGACACACCGTTACCACAGGCCACGTTTCTACTTTCTTACAAAATAAGTTCTTGTCTCATCTGCTGCTTGCAGACCAGCAGGTGCTCTGGCGATAAATGCAGCCTGTCAGGACCTCTCTGGGATCAGACCTTAAGGGAGAAAGTATTTCTAAGTCATTTACTTGGGAATTTAAAAAAATCTCAAGCGAGTCTGTTTGCTAGAGAGGAAGCTGTACCTAGCCTATCTCGCATTGTCAAATCTATTTTTAAATAAAGTTCTTTGTGCTTAAGACTCCTCCTAAAAATAGCTCCCTGGCCTGTTCTGCAGAATTAAAACTAAATCACCGACGAAACTACCACCTGAGTCAGCAAGTCCCTGGACAGGCCACATTGATGGTGCAGGCCACCGCCCCACTGCTGCCTGCCTCCTGGCACCTGCTGTCTGCCAGGCACAGTCGCCAACCAGGGACACTTTGGGTTTTGTAAAGAAGCTCCTGACAATGATTTACCCCCATGGGGAGGGGGAAGAACAAGGCACTGTACAGCTTTGAACAGTGGATTACGTCTGGTGCCAGAAATAAAAACAGTGGCGGGAGCCCTGGCCAGGAGAGACTGCACCTCTGTGGCTTTCTGGACAGCATGGAGCTGCCATCCTCAATTTTGCCAGTTGAATTTGAGGGACTGGACAGGGCTTGGGGGGAGGCCTCTTTATTGCCATGGGTGGCAGAACCCCCTGAGCAGTGACTCCCAGTGTGGTGTGCCAATGCAGAGCCTGTGGACGGTAAGACGGTGAGATGATGGACGTGCTAGTGGGGGCCAGACCCACTGGAGGCCTGCGGAAGGACGGAAGCTTCAATGTGCCTCTCTGGGAGTGGGTAGAGAGTTAGCCACTCTCTGTCACTGGGAGTGCACATGTACACATGCACTGTACACTCTCACATGCACACACACACGTGTACACATGCACACACATGTGCACTCTCACGTGCATACATACACACATGTACAAACTGCCACACATAAGCACACACTCACATGCATGGACACTCACACAACTGTACATACTTCTACACGCATGCACACCCAATCACACACATTCCCACATGCATGCATGCACGCACACTCACACGCGTGCACACACTCACACGCATGCACACACTCACACGTGTGCACACACTCACACACGTGCACACACTCACACTCACACGCATGCATGCACACTCACATGCGTGCACACACTCACACGCGTGCACACACTCACACTCACACGCATGCATGCACACTCACACGCGTGCACACACTCACACATGCACGCACACTCACATGCGTGCACACACTCACACTCACACGCATGCACGCACACTCACACACGTGCACACACTCACACTCACACTCCTAGGCATCTGCTGCTCTCCAGCCCCTGTTGCTCCTGCTCACAGGTCCCCTTAGCTAAGCACGTGTGGGGACAGGCTGACGCTCAGCAAGGAGACGGCTGTACGAGGAAACCAACTGTCACCAGATTCAGGAGCACTTTGTAGAACTCCGGGCGTTTCACAAACATTTCCGTTCCTTAGGAAAAGCTGGCAAGAACCTCATTCTCTTGGCAGCAACAAAAATGAAATTATTGGTACAGATGCAGGTGGTCTATTTTCACTGGACAAAAAATCCCATCACCTTCGATGGTGCTAAAATGGATAATATTTTTGTCTTCAGTATTTATCAGGGTCTTCAGGAATAGCAGTTTCCTCTGATGGAAAGCGGGAGAGGGGTTTGAAAGGAAGGGCTCCTCCCTCCAGCATGTGGCCACCTGGACCGTACGTACGCAGTGTGTGGCACCACATTGTAGGGATTCTGTAGGCTGCTGTCCTGTCCTGTCTGCGATTAACATGACTGTTCACATGTAAGGCGCGTCCCAGGCTTCTGGAGGGTGGGGGTGCACACAGGACGGGCTGGCCCTGAGAAGCTGGAGTGGAGGAGCTCTAATGAGGTGGGGCCTCAGCTGCTGCAAGTCAGGACAGTGGACAGGCCTGAGGACCATCCCACTCTGTCCAGGGGCTGGTGATGACTTGGCCAGAGCCCAAGGTGTAAAGGTGACCACTATGCTAGAATCAGGACAGTGAAGGAAAGGGCACCAACCCATGTAGGTGGCAGGGCCCAGGAGTAGCCCTCAGTCCACAGGAGAGAGAGAGATTTGGGCCTAATGGAAGCAGATGCCTGCTGCCAGGGGAGCTGGGGTGTCCCGAGGGCTGTGATGTCACTGCGGCCGTCGTGGTGAGAATGGCATGGTGCACAGACTTCTCGTTCAGCACCTAAGAAGCCAGTGGGTGGGGGGCTGTACCCCACTTACACGCAAGAGAGAGTGAGTAGCTTCGAGAGATTAGTAACTGGAGGCAGGTTGAGTGGGGCTCTTAAGAAACGGTATTTAACAGGGACTGGACCACAGGGTGAACCTCCAAGACGTTGTGCTAACTGAAAGGAGCCAGTCACAGAGACCACGTACCCCACCACCCCAACTACACACAAGGAGCTAGTCACAGAGACCACGCATCGTGCCACCCCAATTACACGCAAGGAGCCAGTCACAAAGACCACGTATCCCACCACCCCAATTATACGCAAGGAGCCAGTCACAAAGACCACGCATCGTGCCACCCCAATTACACACAAGGAGCCAGTCACAGAGACCACACATCGTGCCACCCCATTTACACACAAGGAGCCAGTCACAGAGACCACACATCGTGCCACCCCAATTACACACAAGGAGCCAGTTACAAAGACCGCGTATCCCACCACCCCAATTACACACAAGGAGCCAGTCACAGAGACCACGCATCGTGCCACCCCAATTACACGCAAGGAGCCAGTCACAAAGACCACGTATCCCACCACCCCAACTACACACAAGGAGCCAGTCACAGAGAACATGCATCGTGCCACCCCAACTACACACAAGGAGCCAGTCACAGAGAACATGCATCCCACCACCCCATTTACAGGCAACACCCAGACCAGGTGACCCTGTGGGGATAGAAAGACACGTGGGTGGCCGAGGGAGGGGTGCGAACACAGTGCGAGTGTTTCCTTGTCAAAACCTCTCAGAACTGGGAAGAGACTCGGCAACGGCTGTTCTGTAAGGTGTACTTAACTGCCTGCCACAAATACGGGGCTGCCGCTGGGCCCCGAGTCACACACTTTAAACAGGTCTCCTTTGTGCTGGGTTCCTTATGTCTCAACACGGCTGTCAAAGACAGATGACAGTACTTATGGAGGAATGGTTGCTCCAAAGGTTCGTGAGTTTCACCACACCCCCACATCCTGGGAGGTCAGTGGCAGCCACGGCATACTCTGTGTCTGGGGAAGCTGTGTGGGGCATGGGTCATGGCCTGGAGGGACAGCAGTGGCCTGGCCCTGGGAGCTACTTGTGCAGCAATGCTGAGGGGTCTGCCAGGCTCTGCGGAGGGGAATAAAATTCCCTCAAAGGACCTACAATTTTAAAGGGGGTGTTAGAGTTTTAACTCCCCAGAGTCTTGCAGCACCCAGGAGCCCAGGAAGCCCAGTCCTAGAGGAACCTTCTGAGGGCTGGACCTTGTCAGGCAGGTGTGAGAGGACGTGGCCACCAGGACACAGCTGCCTTGGGGCCCTGTCCCAGGTGTACAGCTTGATTGTAGGGAAGAGCCTGAGATGGCCCTTCTGCTACTTCCCTTCCAAACGCACTCACACTGGCTCCATCAGTGTCAGACTCCCTTAGTCTGCACGAGCCAGATGGGGGTGGGGGCAAAGTGCATGCTCTGCGCCCACTGCCCTGGACTGGACCCTCCCCTGCCTTCCCACAGCCTCAGCCCCTGGCCCTGTTCCGGTGCTGTCCCCTCATTTTTCCCTGACAGCCTCCATCCCAATAGCAATGGTACCATTCATTCCTTTGTTTGGTGGTCCAGAGGGGCTTTGTCCAGACCACAGCATCCCTGCCATACAGTAGGTGTCAGGAGACCCTGGTAATCAGGTTGGGCACAAGGGAAGCGTCACCAAACCCGTGTAGCTCTGGCCACCGCGCTGGCACCCCTGCCTCCCAGATGCCGGCTTGTGCGGCTCACAGCAGGGGAAGCGGGATTTGCTGGCTACTTCCTCCGTGCAGCAGAAACTGTCCGTGGGGTGGATGCCCCCTCTGTGACTGTCCCTGCACCGTCCTCCCAGAGATGGCATCTGACGAGACTCATGGGGATCTCAGGATTCAGCGCCGCCCTGCACTGCGGCTGTGGAGACTCACACTCCGCACATCTGGCCCAGCCTGCGATTTCACAGAGCCCGTTCCGGGGAGAAGACGCTGCACCAAGATCACGCAGTGAGTCCCCCCGTCCGCCACCAACGACAGGGTGGCTTTATATTTATCCTAAGAGACTCTGGACTATCATTCCTGACTTTATAAAGAGATGCTCGACTGTTTGAAAACCCGCTGAGAGACAACTTGCTCTTACTCTTCTTTTCATTGCTTGTGTTTTCCCAAAGAGCAGCACTAAAGGGTCAGGAGACTCGTTCACGGGGACATGGCCCCACCAGTGGAAAAGAGGTTTCCATGACAGCTGTGAGCCGACACGTCTGAGCGGAGGGCTGTGCTTCACAGACTAGAACCACCCAGGCTTCCCAAGGCTCCTCTCCTCCAGGCCAGAGGCACCAGGTGTGCCCTGGGGCTAAACCCAAGCTGCCTCCCTGTCGTTACCGAGTCTGTAACGTGCTACTCTGTCCCCTCTCTTCCATCTTTCCATCCATCCCTCCATCCCTCCACTGCCCCATGTCCACTGTAGCTAGTGTCCTACAGGGAGGGACTGCCCAGGGGCCAGGACCAGGAACGGAGGCCAACGCTTAGCAGCAAAACACTGACCCAGGACTGAAGCCACACGTTCTTCACCTGGGGCTGAAACCCTCCCGGCCCCTTCCTGCCCAAACTGCCCTGGGGTCGCCGGCAGCTCCCTCACATGGGCTCACAGTTTTAGACGTCAATATTATTTTATTTTCTACACAACCCACTTGCTTTTGCACACGATACCTCAAAGGATGCATGTCCGGGCTCTCTCTGTGCTCCCCGTGGCCAGGAGGCCACAGGGATGGCCAGGAGGCCCAGACATCTGCACCAGCTAGAAACTTTACAAATTCCCGCTGTGGGCCACGGGGGTACCTGCCTTGCCTAACGCTGGAAGCTCTCGTGGGGGCCGCAGGGCGAGCTCAGGTCCACACCTGTCACTTGGGTTCTGGGCCCTCTCCAGGAGGCCTGGAGGACTCTGATTTTCTCCCTAACCACTAGCTGATGCCCATTTTCTCCCACCCACTTAGAATAAGGACTTCGGAACTAACAGATTCCTTAAATACTTATTAAAGTTCCAAGAATTGTCTAATGCATCTTTGTCACTTTTTGGGTGATTTAAACCTCATTTTTATGCATGGAAGAAAATTTTAACAATACAGAAAGAGTATTTCATATGATTTGGACAAAAGAGAAAATTCATACTGAGCCTGGCAAAAAGCTACTTAGTCCTCAAGTTCTGTATACAATTTGTAGGTAATTCACATCAAATTATGTCTCAAATTTGTGTGTGGCTAAAAAAAGAGAAAAAAATCTATCAAGATACGAGGGTGATGTCCCCTCGCTGAGAAGTTATCTGGAGCCTCAGAGATCCCCACTCTCCCCGCTTCAGGGGTATTAAAGTAACTTGTTAATTACGTGGTGAGCAGTGAGGACATGTCAGAGAAGCAACATTTTCCTCCCTGGAAAGTGACCCATTTGTCTTCCCAAAGATGGGCTCAGAAAAGAAGGGAAAGAGAAAGAGGAAAAATTCCAGTTCTGCTCCTTACTGCCTGGAGACTGTGGCCCTCAGGGGCACCTGCCGTGTCTCTAGGGGAGGAGATATGGCTGGGAAACAGGTGCCACCCAGTGTTTTCAACAACCCCATGGCCAGACAGGAAAAGCTACAGGACAACTTGAGACACAGCCGAGGTCCCAGGGCTCTTGCCGAGGCTATCCCACACCCTGCATGTCATGGGCAGAAAGGATTCCCTAAAAATCCCATACCCACACCCCAACTACTGTCATCCCAGGGATGTGAGACTTGCTAGCTTTCAATTATGGGAATGTGTGGAAAGATTTCCGTAGCCAGCCGTGGACCATGGACACCCTTCCCTGCGCCTCAGCGGATGCTGGGAGGCTCCGCCTTCTCTGCCCCATTTCTTCCCTTTTTTCCCATTTTCACGGCCTCGGTGTCTAAGCGTCTCTGTACACATGTATCACCTACATACAGCGCATTTCCCGTCCTCCACACCTGGCGTAAGTGTGTGTGTGTGTTTCCATCTGCCTCTGTCCCTTTGTCATTGGGACGCGTCACACGAACTCTCCTGAATCTGGCCTGGACGGGCCAAAGTAGTGAAAACGACTGAAGTGCAAAGTGCTGTTTGTTTGTTTTTTGAAGAAAGAAAGCTTATTATTGTCAAGTTCACAGTCAACCCCAAGTGTAACAGTAATAAGCACTGGTGACCTGGCATTATGGGGTGGAAGTCTGGGGGGAGGAGGCGCTCGCCTGGTTTATCATACTCAGGGTCTGCTCCAGATGCCCCCACGGCCAGTGAGGGCCCAGCTCACTCTGTCCTTGAGGCCAGAGGGATCGTCTACACTGCAGGCCGTGGGGGACCCCAGACCCGAGGCTCCCCTGCAGTGGCCGAGCAGAAAGTTCAATCCTCATAATGGGTGGCAAGGCCCCTCCCCTCCCCGGCGGCATCCTCCTGTCTGCCCTCCCTGGGGTACAGCACGGCCCCTCCTGCCCTGGGGCCTCTGCCTGGCTGTTCCCTCCACAGCCTGGCCCACCCCTTGCCTCATCAAATCCCCCCCCCCAAATTTGCCTGGGAGACCGGCTCAGCCTCACCCTCACTCCACTGTCCCATTGAATCCCCCCTCGGCATCCTCCGCCCTGGCCAGGCCCCTCACCCTCACTCCACTCTACCTTTTCTTGCCACAAATGCCACTCACACTGGCACCATATGAAGGGTTTTTAAAATATGGCCACTTCCAAAAGCCCCGAGGGTGTGGGGCTGAGTGCAGTTGCTGAGTACAATGCCAGCCATGCGCAGAGAGCCCGGCCCCATAGCCTGGCCCGGGGCCTCAGGCTCACCTGTGCAGATGAGAGACCCTTGTGCCTTCCCAGTCCCATCCTGCTCCACCTGCCCCAGTGGGGCCGAGCGCCCCTGTGTGCACCATCCCTCCCCTCCCCACTTTCCCAGCAGCCGTTTTTCCCATCCAGGGGCTGCCTCAGAAGACCCCAGTTAGAAGGGACCTGACTTGTTGATGCAATCCCCACCCCCACCCCCGAGAGCTGAGAGCTGCAGCTCCCGGTCAGTCCCTCAGAGACAGTTTTTGTGCTGTAAACAGATGGGAGTCCACTACGGCCCCTCGTCCCCGACACTGCACGAAGGTTAACGGAGTGGTGGAGACATGAGATTCCACAGAGCCGAGTCCCCACATGTGGAACAGAGCTGGCGGCCTCCATGCAGATGACCTGGAACTAAGCCTCACACCTGCCCTGGACACGTAGTCCTGACTGAAGCACCCACGTGGCCACCTAATTACACTCCCTGTGACATCCAGAGTCTGCCTATGCCAAGAGCTGAGCCTGTGGGTCAGGCAGAGGCGAGGTGAGAGCTGGACCCTTAGGCAGGGCACAGTTCAGGTATCAAACTCTGAAAGGCAGAGGAGAGCTGACCCACAGCCTTAGTGCGTGTGGGAACCCTGCTGCCCCACCTGCCCCTAGGGCTGCCCCCGTCCGCCCCACGCCACAGTCTGCCCAGGGCTGGAGCCATCTGTGCCCAAGAGACAGAACACATCCCTCCCTGCTCAGTCCTGTTTGGTGTTTCTGGAGTGAAGACCCATCTGTCAACACGTAGAGCAGGGTGGGGCATTCTATGAAGGGCCAGGTGTGGTGGACCATGGGTCTCTGGGGCCTGCTCAACCGGGCCAGCGCAGACAATATGTAAATTAACAGGGGTGGCTGAGTCCCAATAAAACTTTATTTACAAAGCAGGCAGGGAGAAGGATTTGGCTTGAGGACTGTAGATCGCCTAGAACATGGTTTAAGGTCCGAGGCTGTTCTGTGAACTCCCCACGAGGCCCCAAAGCACAAAGAACATGCCTGGTCCCAGCTTGGCCGAGGTCAGTGGGTGTGAAACACGTGTGAGGTTTTGCAGACTTTGCCCCTAAAGAGGAAAACGCAAGTTCCTAGTAACAGCGCTTTATACTGATCGCACATAGAAACAGCACTTTGGATGTTAAATAATATAGCATCAAAATTGATTTCATCTTTTCATCGTCACTTCTTTAACATGGCTCCTGAAGATTTCAGAATAGGTAGGATGCTCTTATGCTATTTCTACGGGACAGGGCCGGTGGAGGAGGCCTTCTGCTCATTCCAGCTGCAACTGCCCTCGGCCCCTCAGCTGACACACATTCCCCAGAGCCTGATGCCACTTCTTTAAGGACAACTGTCCAGATGTCCCCGATGGTGTCCTGTGCTTGCCTGGGCATGGCTTTCTCCACCTCTGCTCTGCCTTCACCCTGGTCTGGATGCCCCTGGTGTCTCTTTGTCCCCGGGGTCTTGGGACAGCCAGGGTGTGGGGAGCATGCTTGTCTCAGCCCTTCTGTGTGTCCTGAGCTGTGCCAGCGCCTGGCCCGACAAACTTGGGAAATATTTGTTGAACGGATTCTGGGCTGTGGGGAAAGCCAGAAACAGGCTATGTTCACACACCCCAAGGCCAGAGGCCCTTTGGGTCACATGAGAAACAGGTTTGTTCCTGATCACGCCCTCCTTTGAGGACTTTCATTTGCTTCTCTTAAGATATATGTTAAGTTTGAAAAATGTAATCTGTTACCAGGTGCCAATTTGAAGAGGGTCGTCAGGTGATGCAAAACACAAGGGCTTTAATTTCTGCAGGACATTTCCCTGGCTCCTGTCCTATTTTGTTATATTGTCTAGAGGAGAAATGTGACTTTTACTCCCCCTTAGCAGTGAGATAATTTGTGAGTTATTTGCTCTGTGGGCATCTCTGTAACCCATTTTGTATTTATCTCATGATGTCTCTTGAAGGCACTGGGGCCCTGAGACATGCTGAATCAGGCTAATGAACTCCAGCTCGACTGGCAGGCCCTCCCGGCCTCTGAGAGGCCAGGTCGCCCAGAGAGATGGATAAAGGCTGAAGAATAGAGGCCTCTGGGCTCTGGCCACGTGTCTGTGAGATAATGATGCCTTAATAAAGACGTAGGTGCTGATGCAGAGAATCGGACCTGACACCTCGCTTGCAGTGAGGACGGCCAGGCCTCTCCTCTCGCTAGGCACAGAGGTGAAGGCCCAGTGGGCTCCTCACGGCACTGCCCCTCGACTCCTGCTGTGGAGGTCCAGGCTGCAGCAGGGGTGTCACTGGCCAGAGGAGGGGCATGGAAGGGCCCGCCCCTGTCTTTCTGGATTCCAGAGGCCGCCTGCATGTCCCGCTTGTGGCCTGTTGTCCTCCGTCCTCAACACATCATTTTCCAATCTCTCCCTTCCCTTTCTCTCACAAGGACCCTGGTGATGACATTTAGGACCCACTGGGCAATTCAGGACAATCTCAGCTCAGGGCCCTCACTCACACCTGCTCCTCTGCCAGGAAGGCACATCGTCACAGGCCCAGGGACCCGGCATTCTGCCCACCACAGCTGCTGTTTGGGATGCTGTTTCACCACATGACCCTCTGTCCATCCATCCCATGGTCCCCCCTCCACGTCCCTCCCGTCCACTCCTGTCCGCCCCCTCTTCACAAGCACTGAGCACTAGCTGAGCGCTGGGAGTTAATGCATACGTGGAACTCACCAAGGGCAGGGTCCATACCTTGAATTTGGATGCTCATAGGTCTTTTGAGGCTGAGTCCATTTTCCTCAGTCTTATCTCCTGCCCCTCCTCTGGAGGGTCCCAGAGCTGACCCTGCTGCTGACCCTGGTCCCTTCCTGACTTTCTATCGCATGTTGACAGGCTAAGGATGCCCCAGGCCTTCCCTGGACCCCTGCCTCCTTGGAAAGCTCCCCCACCCAGAACACTGCCCCTCCAGCTCCTTGGGGAGCCACCTCCCCTTCTCCTGGTCCCCACTGCTAACCCCATCAGGGGCACATGGCCCTGGACTGGACCCCAAGATCACAGCTGGGGTGGGTGTGGCTGAAGCTGGGTCAGCGACAGTTGTTTCCAGTATTCTCCTCAACCGTAGGGAAGAAACAGTCTTTCTCTTCATGTCAGCGAGGCTGAACTGTGGTGCAGAGTCAGACGCTGCTGCAGCTGCTATAGGGGTGGGTACCTGCCTGAGCAGCAGCAATGGGAGAGGAGGCTGTGTGGGGAGGAGCCTGCTGGAGTCAAGAAATTCCTGAACCTGATGTTGGTGTGAGAGCCACACTGCTAAGCTACTTGCAATAGAGAAAAGCCTGCTGAGCTGGTCTCCTGCCAGGGCCACCTCCTGGGGCCCCCACACTCCAGAGGGCTGTTGATGCCTCAGCCTGGGGCAGCAAGGCTCAGGCCACTCCACACCTTCCTGGCTCAGGTCCACCAGTGACCTGGAAGCAGAGCAGTGTCCTGTTTGGATCTCAGAGCCACGTCCCGTGCAGATTTATACATTCTATGTGCACTGAAATGTCACATCCCATCCCGCATCCGCCTCTCATAAACACAGCTGCCAGAAGTTATTTTCATTAAAGCCTTTTGTGGCTGAGGGGAGGGGGGAAAGACACCCCTTGGCAAAAGGAAGAGGTTTAAAGCGGACTGCTCACTCTGGCTCAGTGGAGACAGGAATCTCAGGAAAGGGGACGCTCACTCTGGTTCAGGGGGAGGCAAGAATTTCAGGAAGGAGCTTCTCTCCAGGTGCATTACTACGCAGGGAACCTACTTATGGGATTTGAGGTCTCCTTTTCTAGTTTTCCTAGACTCTCCTTTTCTAGCAAAAGTCAAAAGTTTTCCACTCTTTGACTGCTCTGGGCTTGCAAACCCCTCTTGCTTCTGAGATGTGCACCTCCAACCCCCATCCCATCACTTGCTCTTCAAGGGCCACGTGTCTAGGGATCTAGCCAAGGACCCACAGTGAAGTCCGTGTGCTGAGAGCAGGGACGTGGGGCACACAGGGGCCCAGCTCAGTCCCCACCCACCACCCACAGGGGCATGTATGTGCACATGGGTGAGCTCATGTGCATGTGTGTACACATGCGTGTGTGTACATGTGTGTACATGTGTGTGCGTGGTCACGTGCACCCTTGGCTGGTGTGGTGGGGCCACTGTGCATAGCACACCATCATTAGCTCACCGTTTCACTAGGTCCTGAGGACTCTCTGAGCAAAGTCTGCCTGTAGATTTCAGAGTGTTCGAGGGCTCAGTAGCCTCATCTCCCCACACACCTCTTCTCAGTGGCTATGGACACTTGCTGGCAGGACCCGCCCTTGTCCCCATGGTGTCATCTGCAGGGTGCACTAGTCAGACTCGTCTTGGGAGCTAGGTGCAGCCCGAGGTGGCCATGTCGTGCCAAAGCATGTTACAGACCCATGGGCACTGCTCAGGGCTACCAGGCAGTGGTGGCCAGTTCATACGGACTGACCAGGCAGGGTCAGGATTACACCGTCTTCAGATTCACCTCCTTTTCATCCTCCCCATGGTAAACTGGGAGCAGCTTCCTGCCTCCTCTGGCCAACAGTTCTGAGCTCCCCGTAGTGGGGATCAGGGGTGGGAGGTTTGGTCAGCAGTAGCTGTGTATGGAGGTTGGTGGTCTAGGGTTAGGAGGCTAAAGGAGCAAGAGTCAGGCTTGGCAGAGGGGACAGGACATCTCCTTGTACCCCTGGTCTCACCTGAGCTGGCCCACAGGGAGCCAACAGTTTTGGGGACCTAGCCTCCATGAGCCCTAGGTGGACCCCCAACTTGGCGGACACCTGGGGTGGATGTGGCCACCCCCTCGTTCCTTTCCCTTCCGAATGGCCACCTACACCTAAAGGGCTCTTTCATGAACCACAGCACCAGTGCCTGTGCCTTGCACCAGGGGCAGAAGGTGTTTTCTAGGGGCTCAATGGATGCAACTGCCCCGGCTGGTGGACAGGGGAGGCAGGCATTGCTCACTTTGCTGTGTGGAATCAGAACAGCCCTGCTGGGAGCACAGCAGGTGGCAGCCTGGCGGGAAAGCCTGGTGAAGACAGCCTTGTAGCTTCTGCCTGTGCAGCTTTGGAAAACTCAAGTGGTGCCTGGGCCAGTGTCCACTTACCCTGGGCTGAGGGCTCAGTCCCCTGGCCATCCTCCCACCCAGCTCTGCCCAGAGCACATCTTAGTGGGACCAGCCCAACAGAGCACAGCCCTTCAGGCTCTGGTGCTCACGTCTGGCCAGGACCATCCTTTGGATACAACCCACTGTCCTGGGAGTTGGGGGTTGGTCACCAATGCCAGATTGGTGCCTCTTAACAATCAGAGATTTTTATTTACTCTGACTGATGGGATGGTCGAAATAATTTCAATTATTGAGCTTATTTTCTGGGCATCCTTTTTATTCAGATATGATGACTATGGTTAATTTCAAGAACCTTCACTTGATTCATCCTCTTTCTTCTTCCAGAGGCAACTGGAAAAATTAATCTTCGTTGAAGAAGCTGATAGACAATGTAACAAAAGATTATGAATTTCATGGGTGTCTGGAGGCCGAGCCTGCAGTAAAGGGCCGAGGGCGCGTATGGGGTGGGGGCCCGGGCTCTGGGCAGACCTGGGATCTTGCCGGGAGAGTCAGAGTGGACACGAGCATATGTGTGCATGCCTGTATGAGTGTATGTGTGTGCATGCCTGTATGTATGTGTGTGCATGAGTATGAGTGTATGTGTGTGCACATATATGAGTGTATGCATGTGAGCACACACGTGCCTACGTGTACGGATAGATATGTGTGCACATGTGTGTGTGCCTGCACTTGTGTATGCGTGTGTATCTCTGCATCTGTGTAAGTGTGTGTATGTATGTATCCACGTGTGCTTGTATGTGTACGTGCGTGGGGTATGTGTGTGCAAGGGTCTTAGGTGCAAATTGTCCTTGGGTCTCCTGACACAATGTGGCTTCAGGCCCAGTCACTCCTGACCTCCAGCTGTTGCCCTGAAGCAGGTCCCCAGCCTGGTCAAAGCAGGTGGCTGCATTTCCAAGGGCCCACGGGCCTTCCCTACCCCTGAGCCAGGGCTCCTGCCTCCTCCCCTCTCCCAGCCCAGGGCTTCCCCAGGCTCCCCACCAGCTTTTCCCTGGCCCATTTCAGTTCATGCACACCTGTGGGAGGTCAGGCCACGGGGTAAGTGTGGGTGTGGCTGAAGCTGGGAGGGCAGAGGCAGGAGAACCCCAGGGCTTCTCACAGGGTGGGTGCCATGTGATTCGTGGCACCACCTGCATGGGGGAGAAGCCAGGACAGCTGTGGCGCGGGGGCAGTGGAAGCCTAATGCTCCCCACCACGAACCACACACCTGAGTTCTCGGCAGGTGTCACCATCCTCGTCTTCATTAGGTGTGTCTACAGGGACCAGGCGGCACAGAGACAGTTTGACACAGGCAGAGGATGACATCAATGTAAACAGCACCATACCAGCTGTCATTGGCCTTGGAAGGCCGTGGTGGCAATGATTGTTTGCTCAGCATCCAGGCTGCCCGGCCCCAGCCTGGACACGGGCATGTGTCACTGTGACCCTGACATCTGCCAGCACCAGGGACTCCAGCTTATACCAGGTGCTTTGGCTCCTGCCTGGAGGACACCGCAGCCTCCTGGTGGTCTCCTGGGTCCCCTCGTACTTGGGGCTGCCTGGACGGTTCTCACACACACTCACCAGGCCACACCATGCGAGCCACTCCCGGCCTGCTCTGAACAGAATCCAGCCGTGACGCTTATCCCCATTCATGCCCTGGACACTCCAATCAGCCCCTGGCTCCTGACCCTGGTGCTTGTGGGGCCCGTGCCTGGAATGTGGGGCCCCTGCCTAGAATTCCCTCCCCTTACATCCCTCAGAAGTTTCATTTTTTTACATAGCTCTTTTTTTAGGTTTCAGTGCAAGAGAGGCCTTCTCCCCGCCTTGGTCCAGAGCAGACCCTGCCCCATCTCATGGGAGCATCACCCCTTGACGTGCTGACTCCTTGGCCGGGTGTGCTGTGCACTCACACCATGCTGAGCTTCTGGACAGAGGCTGAGTCCTCACACATCCACCCGTCACCCCCACCCCCCATAAATGGGGGGAAAGCTGCAGATGCCGTAGTTCCCTTCCTTTGCTCCCTGAGTAGATAGTTTAACAAATCCTCGCCGTGCGTCTCTGCTGCCTGTGCTGGGCACCACAGTTAGAGAGACTATGAGAGTCAGGGACATGGGCCCCCGCTGTGACAGCTGCCACAGGACCTCAGCAGACAGAGATGTGCACACCTCGCCTCCTCACCTGGGCCGTCTCCCGAGTCTACGCCTGCCTGGGAGGAGGAGGAGAGGCTGAGGGGGGCTCCCAGGATGAGTCCAGGGAAGCCCTTTGTCAGCTTTCACCGTAGACACTACCCTGCCCTCCCTCCAGTTACTCTAGTGACCACTGGGAGTTCCCTGCCTCGTCCCCTCCTCCTGCCCAAATCCCCGGGGCGCGTGGCCACGTGCGTCTGAATCTGGGGCTCGTGGAGCCTCTGCCCCACTGGCCAGGGCCCTGCCTGCTCATTCCTCCCAAGCCCCTGGCTCCAGCCCCTTCCATCCTGAGTTCCATCCCGGTCCCTGTTTCTGCTTCTCTGCAGCTTCCCTCTCTTGCCTTTCCTGAATAGTGAAGCTGCCCTTGACGCCTGGGATGTCGGCAACAAATTGTTTTATAATTACCTGGCCACTCTCAGCACCTGCTGACAGGACCTGTTTGTGGGCCCCAGAAAGCCAAAAGAGAGCTCCAGAAGGGGCTGTGCCCTCGGAGACACTGCGGTCAGCACGTGTCCTGCTATTTATAGCAGGTCTGATTATGAGGAACTCTGTCCCGACTTCCCCAAAGACACGTGACGGGGGTTTAGGGGGAGATGCCGGACTCGAAGCCGTGTGTGACCTGACTCAGCCCAGAAGCTGCCATGGGTGTGCAGGCCACCAGCCCCCCTGCTGCCACTGCGTGGAGCCGGGCACAGTGTCCCTCAGCCCAGCCTGGAGCGGAAGCCCCACTGTGGGTCCTCACGGTAGCTTTGTTCTGGGTGACTCAAGCGACCAATCCCAAATCTCATTCTTAGCAGCTCAGAGAGACTCCGAGAGACTCCCTTACGTGTCGGTCCAGGCGACCCAGCCAAGCCCGGCCCTCTTACTGTTCCCAGGGCCCATGTGCTGAGGGCACCAAGAACGGAGGTGACCCCTGGACATTTCTGGAAAAACCACTCAAATGCGTGAGCTTTCTTCCACTATCTTCTGTTGCATTTCACAATTGTAACATGTCCTGCGCCATCTCCCGTTTACAGCTGACTGTTACTGTTTATCCACACCTCTCACACACATGCACCCATGTCCTGGGTAGGTGAATGCAGGCACGTGCCTGCACACACACTGCTCCCTTCACTCCCGTGAGGCTCCCTCAGGTGGAACACCGGTACCTATCACGGCACACAGAACACGGGGCCCTGGAAGCAGAGAAGGAATGTTGTTACTGTATCTGCGTCGGGAACGCCGAGGCAGCAGCGTAGCCAGACTGCCTGGCCGAGATTCCACTCTGGAGATTCTTTGCTGTGTGACCTTGGACAAGTTACCTAACCTCTCTGTGTCTCAGTTTCATCACCTGTGAAATGGAGATAGTGGAAGAACCTGTACCATCTAGTTGCGGGAATGAATCCCGGCACTGAGCAGGGACGGGACAGGAAAGCCTTGCTGCTGTTGTTTGCATCATCTCTAGATGGCTGTTGCTATTTCCTGGCTGAGCTCTGTGCCTGCGGCCTGCCTTGCTGCTGGAAAGTGAGAGTGTTAAAGACACTTAGCTGAAAACCGTTTCCTCCTTGAGGTAGGTAGTCAGAGGCATGGGAGAGCTGGACCAAGGAAGCACCTTCTCCCAGTGCGCCCTAGAGCTTCACTCAATGTCCGGGCACCCCTGCGATCTGGCTGGTCACCCTCAGGTCTCCTGCCCACCCATGTGAACACCCACCTGGACTCTCAACCTGATTCCCACGTCCCTGGTGGCTGACTCCCCTGGAGATCTCTCCCTTTTCTGTGCTTGGGGCAGGGCTGGCTCCTCCTCCCTAGCCACGGAAGGAGACCCTGGGTCCTGGGGACAGCTGGTGGCAGGTGCCCAGGAGAGAGAACTTAGGCTGGGTCATACCCCGCAGTGGTCCAAGGACTCTGTTTTGAGGTGTGGGAGGAGCTGCTAGGCCCCCCTGACCCCCGACACCTGCTGGCCCAGCCTCCTTTGGTGGGGGTCTCTACTCCATTGCCCTGATGCAAAGGGAAGACGAGACAGCCTCTCGGGCTGGACAGTGTGTGGACAGAGGCCGGGAGCCCCTAAGCTTAGTGATGTGTCTTGGTGCCACACAGCTCCACAGTGTGCCCAGGACCCCCTACCCACTTCTGCTGGCTGGCAGCCTGCACCCAAGGACCCCCAGAGGCGGGGCCCTCAGGTCTGGTGTCAGAATGGGGGTTCTGACGTCAAGTGCTCTTCCTGGGGTGTCAGGGTTCATGGTTCAGGAGGCCCTGTATGTGGTCACAGAAAATCAAAGCCTAAAGGGCCACACTGCAGGCAGGAGGTTCCACCACCTGATGGAGCCTGGTCATGCATGGTCAGTGCTGGAGTCTCTGGGGGCCCGGGCCGGCTCTTGCTGGAAAACCATTTTCCCGAGAACACTGAAGACAGTGCATGTCGCGTCTCCCAGCTCGGCTCTGAGCAGCCTGCCCTGCCCGTGTTTCCAGACCTGTGCCGAGTGGTACCTCCTGAATAGAACCAAATGAAGCTTGGGCTGCTTCATTTATGCCGGGAGGCGCTAGTTATGGAGCTGGGGACAGCAGTTCTGCATTCCTGACCCTGGCTAACCTCGGGAGTGGCCTCTATGCTGGGCCCACCACGCCTGGCTGGAGCCCGCAGTGCTCACACCCTGGTCAACAGGACAGGGTGCCTTCTCTGGACCCACCTCTGGGTCTGGGGGATGGGCGTCACAGCACCTTTGGCACCGGCCATCCCACGGGCACCCGTTCTGTGTCTGGGCATGGCTTACAGCTAGAGTTTTCTCCCTCCAGCTGCCGAGGCAGGATGGTGGTTACAGGCTGGAGATGTGAGGTCCAGTTTTCCCATTCGGCCAGGCTGGGTCCCCCTGACAGGGCCCTGTGAGAGCTTGTGGGAGCTGGTATTTCAGCCTCCAGAGTGAAGGTGACATCCAAGGCTCCCCCCAGCTCTGGGAAGCAGGTGGCAGACTCAGGATGGTACACAAACGTGGCCACTGTCCCCTTCTGTCCGTTCCACCCCACTCCACCCCAGGATTTCATTTGGGTACTCTCTTATAAAAACCATTGAGGTTGGGCGGCGCCTGTGGCTCAGTGAGTAGGGCGCTGGCCCCATATACCGAGGGTGGCGGGTTCAAACTCAGCCCCGGCCCCGGCCAAACCGCATCAAACAATAGCCGTGTGTTGTGGCAGGTGCCTGTAATCCCAGCTACTCAGGAGGCTGAGGCAAGAGAATCGCCTAAGCCCAGGAGTTGGAGGTTGTTGTGAGCTGTGTGATGCCACGGTACTCTACTGAGGGTGATAAAGTGAGACTCTGTCTTAAAAAAAAAAGCAAACAACAACAACAACAAAAAAAACCATTGAGGTTTTTAGAATCTGGGCTCAGCGGCAATTTGGAGGAGAAAGGGACAGAGGACTCATCCTGAGTGGGGCTGCAAACTCCAGAGGCCTCCGTGACCAGCGAGGCCTGGCAGGTAGGCCTGGGCAGAGCCATCGGAAGGGTGAGCCATGATGTCTCAAACCCTATTGGTTGTTGTATGTGGGAATCCAGATGTTTACAAGAGGCCCCTGATTTATAAAGGTTGGCAACTGGTTAAAAAGCAATGATGGTAGACAAATGAGGCGTGGGTGACCCAGCGTGGCCCAAGGACCTCCCCTGCGGAGTCTGGAACCAAGTCAGGGTGGGGGTGCTGTGACCTTTATGGTTATACCTGCTCAGAGGCCCTGGGCCCACTGACTCCCCTGGCCCCACAGAATCCTGTGGGAGAGATGGTCAGTCTGTCCTTTTGTCTCCTGTGCTACAGACACAACTCAACATGCAAGCAGAGAATCATGTCTGTGCCTGGCAGGTTTACCAGGCTCATGTTTCACAACTGAACTTGGGGAGAAAGGGGTTCCAGCAAATCCTTCATGGAGTAGCGTCTGTCATCACGATTCCAAGTGATTTCACTGCTAACACTCACTGACTTACTTCTGTCTAATGTCAGATTTATATGAGTGGCAAAGTGAATTAATTATAGTTATTAAATCCTGTTTGTTTAATAAGAAGAGAACAGATGCCTTGTGGGCGTTTCTGCTGTAAGTGGAGGGTGGCAGGGCCACGCTCGGGGTGGCAGAGAGAGAACGGGAGATGGGGAGGGTGTGGCCGCTGGCTTGCTGGGGAGCAGGGGTGGCCACGAGGACCTGCCCCAGCAGCTGGAGCCCAAGTCCCCGTTCAGCAACTTTTCCCCTTGTGTGATCTTGGCCAAGTCCCTTGACCCCTTGAAGGTTCAATTTCCTCTTAGGAAAAATAGGAATTCTTAAGGAATTACCGTTGAAATTCAAGGAGTGAGTTACACCGAGTGTGTAGGGCACCCTTGCACCTGGCTGGTGCTGTGGCACCATCACCTTTCACCAACTGCGCTAAGATCTAGCCCCGGGGGGACGGGGAGGGGCACGGCGGGGAAGGGAGGGAGGGAACAAGAGGTGGCTGCTCCGGGCCTGGCTCTGTCATAGCATCTGTATTCTAGTCTAGGGGCTCCATGATTTATTGTGGGCAACACCTGAGTAAGTATTTGCTGGGAAAAGAAATCACGCACGGAGGAGAAATGCATGAAGCATGAGCCCTCTTGGAGACAGGTCATTTGGATACCCTGAGCAGCCGGCCGGGCAGCTGCCTACCCCCACACCGTGACGGGAGGTTCTCCCAGGCAGGGCTGGGTCTGAGTGGTCACACTGGGGTGCATCGCTGTGGGGGCTGTGTGTCCCTGGGCTCCTTCCAGACCATCAGGCCCCCAGCTGTGTGGTGGGCGGGCTCTCGGGGCTGCCCTGGCTGCCCAGGGCCCCTAAGTTCAGGTGTCTCCTCAAGGGGAGGGAAGCGTGGCTGAGGTCCCTTGCCCTCTGAGTGCAGAGGAGGCGACTCAGGGCTGGTGAACTCAGAGCCATTTCTGATGGAGAGATCTGGAAATGGGAGGGACTGGGGAGGGCGCAGGGCTGCAATTCAGCAGGGGAGCTTGGATCCTGGTGCCAAGCTGCAGCGGACTCAGTCACCGTGACATGAACAGCCATGTGGTGGCCCAGCGCTCCCCCTCCACGGCTCTGAGGATGCCAACAGAGCGGGGGGCATGGCTTCAGCCACCCCCCCGGAGTCTATCCCCCACACGAGCTGTTGGCTGTCCAGATACCGGGGCACCGGTGGGTTTTGTGAGGGATTAGGTTCTTCAACCAACACGGATTTAACACTATTGATTTTCAGTCCATTGAAAATCCCAAGTACCTCCACATTTCACTACAAGGTGAAGGCCGCATTTATATTACTATGTGTTCTGCGAACATCTTCATTTTGATCTGCTTCCCTTGAGCAAAACACAGATCGTCAACGCACAGGCCAGCAGGCACCACCAGCCCTTCTGCAGCTCCTTCCACGGCACTGTTTTCTCTGCCACAGAAACACCGAACAAGTCATAGAGACCTCAGCCCTGCGTTTCCCTGTTTTGGGAAATTGGAAAATCATTCCTCATGCACCTTCTCAGAGACCCCTCAGAATGGGTCTTTGAAAAGTGAACAAAAAGAGCATAAAACAAATAGGTTAAGCGAGGCATTGCTGACTGCCCTGAGGGGGTCTCGGGGTTCTAGCCTTGTCACCCCAAACTCTAGACACTGCTTAGAAACACATCCAGCATACGTGCACAAGCTCCTCCTGAGATGCTGTGGGGGTGGCCTGTTCAGGGAGGAAGCCTCCTTCCCTGTAATTCACAGCGTGCAGGAGAATCGGCCGTGTTTTGTTAGCAGTTACATTTGCACTCAAAACACCTTTGTGTGATTTGGGATAAGGTCAAAATCTGACACCTGAGGAGGAGAACACACACGCTCTTGGGTCCTTCAGCCGTGAGTGGGAGGAGGGTCGGCCGCCGGGAGGATCCCACAGGCAGCTCCGGCGTCCCAGGGTCCTGTGCCTGGCGTGTGCTCTGCCCAAGATGGCTGAAGCTGGGCTGCCCTCGGCACCTCGGGTGCATGTCTGGGTGCCTCTGGGTGGTGACAGCAGCATGGAGCACTCCGGTGGTGAAGCTGACTACACACCACACACAAGCGCCTGTGTCCTGGGCCCGGCTCTGTCCTCCTGCACAGCTGAGCGCAGAGCGTCCAAAGGGCCTGCTGTGGTCACATAGCCGGTCTCCTGACACCCAGCCCGGGCCTTTGGCATCAGTTGTTATTCACGGACTCGGGGTGGGACCCTGGGAGTGGAGACTTCCTCGGGCTCACTTTCATGCAGAACAGCGAGTGACCCGTGAGACACAAGAAAGAGGCCCAGGGCTGGGGAGCCCCGGAGCCCTTGTGGTAAAGATCAGAGAAACTGGACAGCACACACAGGCTCCAGCCCTGCTGCGAAGGGAACCTGCCCCCACACAGGCCCCAGCCCTGCCGCGAAGGGAACCTGACCCCCCCTCACAGGCCCCAGCCCTGCTGGGGAGGGAACCTGCCCCCACAAAGGCCCCAGCTCTGCTGGGGAGGGAACCTGCCCCCCACGCGCAGCCCCTTGCCATCCATCCACCCTGGCAGGGATTCCCACACACCACTCCAACTAAGAGGCACATCCCACTGGGGACTCCACCCCAGAGCCCCAGGGAGCACAGTGGGGCCCCAAGCAGGTCTCCACGTCACCTAGAGCCCATCGCAGCCTCTCACAACCCACATTCTCCACCAAAGCAGGACTCAGCTCTGAAGGCCCTGCCTGCTCCTCCAGGGTGACCTGGCTTCAGGGAGTGAACTGCAACCCTGTCACCTGGGACCAGGAACCGGAGTCGGTCACCCTCGAGTGTCCCCATAGCTTCATTACACAATGATTTTCAGAACCACCCTATGAGGTCATGGCATCCTCCGAGCCTGCTTGCCCTCAGCCATGCTCGTTGGCTTGTGCTGGGTTGTCACCGACTGCCTGCTGGGGACCCTGGAGGTGGTGGGACGACCTGGTCCCCGAGGTCCCTGGTAGGCAGCACCTCAGTGCCTGGGGCAGAACAGAGCCCAGGAGTGAGTGAGTGACACGTGTGGGACAGACCAGCCCCTGATGCCCAAGACCAGGGCTCAGCTCGGGCAGTGGCCCTGGCTGTGTGCTCCGCTCCTGCAGCCGGGCCCAGCCACAGAGAGGAGGACACACCAGTGGTCAAGGGAGCCACCCGCCCCGCATCGCAGCACCCACAACGGCCACTTCTTTTAACCAGATCCCATTTGCCACTTTACTCTGTAGAATGCCAAAATGGCAGGGGTGTATGTGTGTGTGTTTGTGTACTCTTAAAAGTGACTGCATTGATATACTTCTTCTGCTTAAAGAGTAATATGTCTTCTCTATTAAATATTGGAGGGCATGTATAACTTTAAAGCAGAAAAATTATGCCCATAACCCCGCCACCAAGGAGCCTCGGCTAATACACGTAAGTGCACACGCATGTGTGAGTACCTGTGTCCGTAGGTACAGATGTGCACGCACATTGCCACACACTGTTTAATGTAGTTACAGATGTGACATCCTTGTTAAGAAAACAAACAAAACCTGTACATATGGAGGAAACATTGGGAGCAGCCGTGGCCGCTGGCCCTGCAGCCTTGTCCCACATCTCTGTCCAGTGTGTGGCGGGTCCGCCCGTCCCTGAGCCGAGGCCTGACCTGCACAGCTTCCCCTCCAGACAGCAGTCTGGCCACTGCTCTGCCAGCCACAGGGACCTCTGTCTGCAGGTGTAAAGCCGCGCTCTGCAGGGCTCGCCTGCTGAGATCAGACTCCTGGCCTCTATGCCACTTAACTCTCTTTTGCAAACATTTTCAGCGTTATTGATGCCAAACAAACCTCAGAAATGGATTAAGATACATCTTACAAATGAAATTGCAGAATAAATTACAAAGGAACAAGGTAAAAGATCAAATAATCTTACATATGACAGCATTTTAAAAATTACATCTCTTCTCATACAAGGTAAATATACAACTAATTAACAATTAAGGCTGCTTCAAAATTCTTGAAGTTTCTTTGGTGTTATAGGAAATAAAAAGTTATTTTTTCCAATGAAAAATCATATCATGAATGAAGGGCCCAAGTATTATGCTTCAGACTATAACTGGGTAAAATTAAATTTTAGGATTCCATGGATTTGAATGTATTTTCTCAAACACTAACGGTGGAGATGTGTGGTCATTTTTTTCCCGACGGTCAGTGTTGGCGGTATTTATTAAAAGCATTATAAATGTTCATGCAGTGAGACCTGATAATTTCATTTTTAACAGTTTAGCCCAAGAAAATAATGGGCAAACGCAGAAGAGATTAAGGATGTTCAATCCCACATTATTTATGATACTGTAAAACTAGAAATAACACAGACAGGAGTCATAAGGACCAGTTGAATAGATCAGATTCCTCACATTAGTGAAGTCAGTCATTTAAAATGACGATGTTGATTTACAAAGTGGACGTGTATGCCTGGTTTGTTATTAAGTAACCCAAGGCCACACTGGTTAATCTGCAGTCGGCGGCCCACATGTGTGGTCCCTAGATGCAAATAGACAAGAATGTGACTTGGAGAGAATGATGCCAAGTGTCACAGTGACCCTGGGATTCTGTACAGTTGTTGTCTCCTTCCTGTACTTTCTACTTCTCCTGCCCTGAGTGTACATTATGTCCTTTACCAAGGTTAAAGCACCCAGCCCGTAGGCTGCAGCCCTGACTGGGGACACCCTCTGAGTAAGCAGATGGAAGAGAAAGTATTATATTGGCCATCCAGCATCCATCACCCCCTTCCCTGGGGCTCTCTTGTTCTCTCCCAGTACCAGGACACCGCAGGGCTCCTTCCACCCCCGCACTGGAAGGGCCCCTTCCCTGGCACCCTCGGGTCAGATGTCTGAGCGTCCCCTCTCTGAGTCAGACTGATCTGAGAGAGGGATGCCACTCTCCACAGCCGTGTTTAATACTGAGGGGACAGAATCCTGAAAAAGGGACGAAAGTTACGACATTGATAGGAACAAAATGAGCACAGATAAAAAACAGCAGGTCAATTTTTCATTTGGAGAGGAAGCTGGTGCTATTTCCCCATAGCAGGGCTGACCAGACAGCCCTTAGTCCGTTGTCCCAGTCATGGTGCTCATCAGAGGTGGCACCAGTTTTCTGGCCCGGGTGTGAGCCCAAAGCCATAGGCTGTTGTGTGTGCCCCCCTGCTCCAGGTGAGAGGGGCTGACTGTGCCTCCGGCGCCTGTTAAAATAAGTCCCTAGTCACAGGGAGAAGCTGGAGAAACCAGCAGAAAAGGAAAGAAGGCGGAACAGACACGCCTGCTCTTGGGAGGCCACTGTGTGCCTGACACAGGTCCGGGAGACCTTTGGGTGACTCAAGCAAGACTCACTGTCTGTGAAGTTGGCAGGAAGCTGCTGACGGGGTAGCTGCCCTTGCCAGAGTGCTGAGCCCCTACAGTCTGAACTTGCGCCCAGCAAACCACAATCCCCACTCACAGCAGGAAGCCTGAATGGCCTCTTGCTGTAAGTTACTGGTTACAACGTCCTTCAATAAGGGTTTGGCGTTAGTGCTGGGGAGAAACAAACATGGGGCCCTTTTAAGAGCATAATTATATGATGGTCTACGTATAGACGTGCTGATTAAAACCCTGGCTATGTCTGAGTGACATAAATCTCACACTGGCAAGAAGAGACTGAGCTAATTGTTAGCTCTTGGAAAATTAGCAAAATACTCCTCATTTCTGAATTAGCAGCACCAAAGACCTGTAATAGTTATTACCTGTTAGGATGGAAATAAACCTCTTAAAATACAGCATAGGGGGTTCACCCGCGTTTGTCTACGCTGATATGCATAAAACATAGTTTGTCTAAAGGTGGGAACATCTCTACTTATTTGTCTTATTCAAGACTGTATTCCCATTGTTCAGACAGGGCTTGACAGTAGATGTTTAGTAAGTGGTTCTTTTCATTGCGGAGAGAAGGGGATGAAATGTTTAATAACAAAGCTTCCTTGCTGGGCGTGGTGGCTCACGCCTATAATCCAAATACTCTGGGAGGTCGAGGCAGGTGGATTGCTTGAGCTCATGAGTTTGAGACCAGCCTGAGCAAGAGTGAGATCCTGTCTCTACTAAAAATAGAAAAACTAGCCAGATATTGTGGTAGTGCCTGTAGTCCCAGCTACTTGGGAGGCTGAGGCAAGAGGATCACTTGAGCTCAAGGGTTTGAGGTTGCTGTGAGCTATGATGACTCCCAAGCTGAGACCCCCCAAGGAGGAAGAGGGGCCTTCTGGGTGCAGAGCAGGGAAGCGGCATTCCAGTCCGAGAGCCAGGGACGCTACACGCTCACAGAAACCAAAAGGGGCCCACGGCTGTTACAGAAACCAGAGGACGCCCATGGCCTGTGAGTGCCCATGTGGGAAAGCGCTCCCACGCTGCGCAGAGGCAGCAGCGGCCAGGTCACAAGGGCCTCGGGAAAAAGTTCTGCTTTTACTCTAAACGGGACACAAGCCATGCACAGTTTGAAGAAAAGCAGTGATTTGATCTAACATTTGTTATAAAAATACGGGGTGTCTGGGCAGCTCCCTGGAGCGGAACAAACTGAGGTGGTAGGAAGAGATGACACAGAGCCTGGGTAGTGGGCGCAGAGACGGGTGGAGGGCGCGGAGCTGGGGTAGCAGGTGTGGAGCCGGGTGGAGGACGCAGAGCCGGGTGGAGGACGCGGAGCTGGGGTGGAGGACGCAGAGCTGGGGTGGAGGACGTGGCCTGCACAGCACAGGAACAGATGGCGGGAGGGCGGGACGCAGCCCACTCAGAGGAACTGGCTGCTTCTCGGCCCATCTCTCCCTGTCACATTGGGAAAACAGAGGTGCTTTCATCAGCCTCCGTGTGTCCCACCTCAGTCAGGCTGGAGGTGGGACACAGTCCAGCTGAGGGCCTCACCTAGGCCAAGGGAATATCCCGGAAGGGAGAGACTGCAGCTGGCCCTGCTTTTCTTACAAACTCATCACAGACACAGAGGCTCCGAGAGTCTCAGACACCAGATCTTCCAAAGTCAATGCCCCCCGCCCCCGCCCCCACCCCAGGAGTCAGGCCCGCAAGTTTCCAAGTCTCCTACAGGAAATGATGCCTTGTCATTAATGCCGAGTGCCTTGATTCCCTGTCTCCACCGCAGGCAAAGATGTCAACTTTTCACTTCTGAAGCAGAGTTTCATGACAACTTGGAAGTTGTGACCTGGATATAAAACTTTCAAAATCTCAGAATGGGTTTGGTGCAGTGGGATGAAGAGGAGATTTACTGAAGAGAAGTTAGGCAGAAAGCTGAGCCCTCCCTCGACCTTGGGGGTACAAGGGGTGCAAAGGGGGAGTGTGTAGTCCCTTTGCCCTCGACATGGCCCAGGTCTGGCTGTAGGACAGAGGGGCTGGTCCCCCTGCAGACAGACCCCTGCGGGCAGGTGAGGTTTAACTGGTGAAGCCGGCCAAGCACATGGCAGTGGTTTTGCTCGGCCACCTGACACTAACCATGTTGGGGACACTCCCCAGGTCAGCACAGCTACTCTTTGGGACAATGCAGAAGGGGTATTCTAACCACCATCCTGTTAACTCACACAGGGACCGAAAACTGGCAAGGTGTCTGGTGGGCTGGTCTTCACCTGGAAGGTGAGCCAGCCCCTTCTCTCACCATTTACCCTCTCGTCAGCCCTGACTGCAAAGGAATGAGGAGAGACTCTCGCCACCATGGGGACTCTGCCGGGCACACCTGCCTCAGCCCCACCCTGGCGCGTGCCTCCCTCAGTGACACCTGCCCTGGGAGGGCAAGTGAGGAATCCCTTCTGCACGGAGGGCGAGTCCTTGAATAGCAGGGCAGGCTCTGGTGATCACAGCTGGCGGCGGCTCTCGAACCTAGGGGACACTGGCTCCTCCCTGAAAGCTCCTTCTTCCTCCCCGTCTCCTGGCTCCACATCCTAGAAAGACCTGGATAATGAGTAAGCATTTTGAGCAGGTTTATTTTCCTTTCTCCTTATGGGCGATACTAAATGTGCGTTGGTGGCCCACCCTGCGCCTGCAACTCCTCTGAGGGTGGGTGGAGGAGGGGAAGCAGCAGCCCCCAGCACCTGCCGCCTGCAGAGAGTGGCGCTCCTGATCCGATGGTCTTCAGTCTGGGCACCCGGCAGTCAGTTGGCAGCTGGGTTCCTGCTGCCAACCTGTGTCCATCACCCCTTCACGCTCAGCAGGTGGCTCAGGAGAGTGGTCCACTGCGGTGGGGGATCTGATGAAGAGAAATGAGTGTGGCCAAGGTAACGATGCCTACATCCCCATCGATGCCCACACTCCCATCCAGTGCTTCTGATAGTGGCTGTGGTTTAACCGTCCACTGGGGGCTGCTTTCCAGTTGGCTCTGGCCACATCACTGTGATGTCCTGAGCAAATACCTTTCCAGGGAACACAACAGGTCAGGACTCGCAGCCAGTTTCCCACGATGCCCACAGAGTGGGCACTCCACAGATGAATGAGTTCAGTTTCCATTTCTTCGCCTTTGGAAAACCAGCCCCATCCTCCCAGATGGGGATGAGCCTGGGTGGGATGATCTTCCCTACACATCTGCTGAGGAAAACCAGTGGTTGAATGTGTGTGCCCGTGTGTGCATACAGACTTGTGTGTGCCCGTGTGTGCAGGCAGATGTATGTGAGCCTGTGTGTGTGTTGCTGTGTGCAGGTAGGTGTGTATGGATATGTGTGTTGTCTGTGTGTGCAGGCAGACTTGTGCGTGCCCATGTGTACACAGATGGTGTGTGTGCAGGCAGACGTGTGTGTGCCCGTGTGTACACAGACAGGTGTGTGTGCAGGCAGACGTGTGCGTGCCCGTGTGTACACAGCCGGTGTGTGTGCAGGCAGATGTGTGTGTGCATTTGGGCAGGGAGATGTGCATGTGCCTACGTGTGCAGGCAGACGTGTGTGTCTTTGCTCTGTGGTCCCACAACTACCCCTGCCCAGGGCCTCCAGGAAATGCCTTTGGCTTCATCACGGCCACCTGCAGCCAACACAGCTGCTGGCCTCTCCTCCCCAGGTGCTATCCAAGGGCTCCCTCTGCAGGCCACGCCTCTGGCCCCTCTGTGGATGACCTCGAGTCCCCGCTCGGAGCAGGAAGCTGCAGGGTTAAGGAATTATGAGTAGAGATGGAAGCAAGAATCACCCAAAGGCAGACCAACAGCCCGGCCCAAACTCCTGTTACTCCTCAAACATTAATCAACGTCTCATGTTTAATTGATCTCTGCTGAGTATGCTGGGTGATAAAAGCAGAATGTTCTGTTGGTAAGAAAATCATGCACGTACTCAAGGTTGCTCACAAGTTCCCTGCCAGCAAGTTCCTGCCAACTCCATGTCTAGTCCTGCTCCTTGGGGAGCCTTGTCTCCTCCCTATAGCGCTTGTACTGGTTCCCACACTGTCTCTGCAAAACTGCCTGGACTGGGGCAACCCCCACTTTGTGGGCTCAGGAGGCAGCTGGGGGTTGGGGGCTTGGTCTGCACTCATAGCACCTGCCCCCGAAGCACCTGCCCACAGCACCTGCCCCTGCAGCACCTGCTCCAGAAACACCTGCCTGCAGCACCTGCCCCCACTGCACCCCCCCCGACAGCACCTGCCCCTGCAACACCTGCCTCTGCAGCACCTGTACCTGTAGCACTTGCCCCAGAAACACCTGCCCCTGCAACATCCCCCGCAGCACCTTCCCACAGCACCTGTCCGAAACACCTGTCTGCAGCACCTGCCCCCGCAGCACCTGTACCCACAGCACCTGCCCCCACAGCACCTGCCCCTGCAGCACCTGCCCCCTGCAGCACCTGCACACTCAGTACCTGCCCCCCCCAGCACCTGCCCTTACACTTCTGCCCTCCCAGTTGCATCTGCGTCTGTGTGGTGTGCCCCTCTGGAGTTGGGGCCCTGCAATCCTGCACTGGCCTGAGACCAGGTCACTTGTGAGCTTGGCCTTAGAGCTATGCGTGAGGTCATCACTATGTGCTTGCTGGTGGGAGGTTTCATGTATGACATCATCACTGTGTGCTTGCTGAGAGAGGCATTCACATGTGGCATCATCACTGCCACTTGTTGGGAGAAGCTTTTTTTTTTTGGCAGTTTTTGGCCAGGGTTGGGTTTGAACCTGCCACCTCTGGTATATGGGGCTGGTGCCCTACTCCTTTGAGCCACAGGCACCGCCCTGGGAGAAGGTTTTGATCTTTCCACGTGGAAGGCTGAGTAGGCTGCCCCTTTCAGAATGGCACAAAGATGAAGAAAGGTAAATGGTTTTGAACACATTCCTTCCTCCAGCTAAAGAGAGATCCTGACATTTTCTCTGGGATTTCCTATTGAAAACCACCACTGAACCTCAGAAGCTGTACAGTTTCGTGGGAGCCAGGCCTATGGCTCTCTTTCCCCATCAGCTCTCCCAAGTGAACCATCCACCGAGATAAAACAACAAAACCTCCTGTAAGAACATAATTAGTTCAGAACTGAACAGAAGGCGATGATGACAACGCAGAACCAAGTCTGGGTTCCGCACCCGACACCACGGCTCCAAGGTGGCAAAGACGAGCACACTCCCCGCGTGTGTGTGTCCCTGTGTGATTCTCTGTTCACAACGGGATTCTTCATGTAAAGAGGACACAAAATAACTGGCTGGCTGACCTAAAACCCACCAAGAAACAAAGGGGCTGGTCACAGCCCCAAGGGCCTCTGTGATGCCCCCTGCTTCAGCTCTGCGTTTGGGCTATAAATGGCCAGAAGGTGCCGGGCGGGGCAACAGCCTCCTCCTCGATAAAGCCTTGTAGGGCTGTGGCCCATGTGCAGACGAGCAGAGCTGCAGTTTATTCCCTCCCACCACATTAAACTCCAGTTTTCGTCAAGATGACCTAGTCCTCAAGGCCTTCGTTTGTCTGTGGAGAGGTCATGTGTATATAAATTAATATTGCGAAAGGTTTTATTTCAGGTTAGAATCGCAAGCATGGAATAGAAGGCGTGCAGAGGAAGTGACCGAGCAGCTCTCCACTACCTGGAAGCAGGAAGTCAAATAATTCCGTGCCACTCGCCACGCCCAGCAGCCTCCCTGGCTTGCAGAGGGCGTCAGCGCCCAGTAGCAGCTGCCAGCCTGATGCCTGCCATCCTCCAAAGGAGACCATCAGAGAGAAGGTTCTGGAAAGCCCGGCATGCGCGGCAGGCCCTGACCGCACAGAGCGTAAGGCCAAAGTGCACTGGTCCCCAGAGCTGCAGCAGGGTCAGGGCCCCGCGTCAGGGCATCCATGCTTACTGGCCCCAACCTGGCTTCAGTTCCCCTTACACGCTGCGTGGAGCCCCGAGTCTCACTATGATGTTGGGAAATTTTCAGGGTGCTGCCATTTCTGGGGTCACCCTCAGAGCACCTCCATTCTGTGCTGCATTGTGCAAATGTTGCTGTAGAGCCAGGAATGCCCATTCTGGAAGGATTCAATGTGGGTGTGGGCGAGAGGGGGCGTCTGTGCCGTGGTGCACCTCACATCAAGCATCTCATGCCTCCCCAGACCCTCTGGTCACTGCCACGGGAACCACCGGGACCCCTCCTGGTCACCAGCCCTGTGTCCCCTCTCCTTGGCTCTCCTCCCTCCATCACTGCTTCCCTCCCAAACGCCCCAATATGCCCTGCACGAGTCTGTGCAGGTCTCAGCAGTTCTCCGCTCGGACACCAGGCGCACGTGCCCCACTGAAGTCCACCAGGAGGTCCCCAGAGCGGGGCTCCCTGTTTCCCAAACACTCAGGTCCGAGGCCACAGTGCCCTGCCGTTCATTCATCCAGCAGCCATTTCCCGACAGTGGTGAGCGGTAAACGTGTGTCAGGGAAGGTGGCCTGGCTGGGTGTCCTGCGGGCAGCCCCAGCTGCAGGTGTCTCCCGTTCCCCGCGCCGCCTGGCGCTCTGCTGTCCTGAGGTGGGATTCAGGCTGCAGGTGCCCCACGCGTCACAGGTGTGTGTGGGGTTGGGGGGACACAGAGCTAAGGGTTCCAGGACCGGGAGGCCCCAAGGTGGGGAGGGACCGTGCCGGACCGTGGCTGTGGGAAGGCAGCAAAAAGGGCCTCCAGAGGACCAAGGCTGTGCTCGCCGGGCTCCGAGATGAGCGAAGGCCAGCTGGCCCCGAAAGCAGCCTCGCGGAGAATAGAGGCCGGCCTTCCATTTTAGGTGGGGAACGATAAAGCTCATTATTCACACGAAGATCCTCGTTTAGAAACTGCGCTGGGCTCATTAATGGGCCTCAGCGGGTCTTGCTCTCAGAAAGAAACTTCTTCCTTGTTCTCATTTTTAATGATGTGAGCCAAACTCTCTGAGATTAGAAAGGAAGCAACTCTGTGCCTTTCACACAGCTCCGCTTTCCCCACGCTTCTTTCAGTATATCCAGGAGTTGTTTTCCTTAGACGATTCAGGGTCGGACGTTTAAAAGAAGCGCATTCTGCAGTGGGTAAATGGCCTACAGAATTCTGCAAAGGTCGTTAGCCCGAGTGTCTGAAGGAGGGCAGGGTGAGCGCTTTATACTGGAAATGACAAGAGGCAGAAGTGACAAGGATGGCGCGGAGGTCCCCGCCCACACGGAGGGAGGTCCCCGCCCACACGGAGGTCTCCGCCCACGCGGAGGTCCCCGCCCCCCGTGGAGTCCCCGCCCACACGGAGGTCCACGCCCTCGTGAGGGACACTGGCCACATGGAGGTCCCCGCCCACACGGAGGTCCCCGCCCATGTGGAGGTCCCCGCCCCCCGTGGAGGTCCATGCCCACGCGGAGGTCCCCGCCCACGCGGAGGTCCACGCCCCCACGGAGGTCCCCGCCCCCGTGGAGTCCCCGCCCACACGGAGGTCCACGCCCACGCGGAGGTCCACGCCCTCGTGAGGGACTACGGCCTGGATTAGTAGAAGCAGCCTTGAGCATTCTGCCCATCATTTGCCCCAGACAGGGCTCGGGTCTGCCGGCTGCCTCTGTGCTTTCTGGGGCGC